>JADDOH010002737.1:0-258431 GCA_016648135.1 Agrypnia vestita
AAATATATAGCAATGTTTGGACAAGGCTTCTATAAGGCTTTTCCGGACCTCACTTAATAAAGTGATGACTGAAAACCGTTCAAAGGATAATGTACGAGAATATTAAGGTTGCGAGGATGTCTCTACCCAGCAGGAGATAGACAATTCCGATGATCAAACATAATAATCGTCAATTATTCTTAAACAGCTGGTGGCAAGAAAGTACTCACCGAACATAAACTTGGCATTTTAATATATCCAACACCAATAAAATCTAATGTATTGTAATTGATTTTATGAACTCAACAACTTTACTAACATCAAGTACCTAATAATGTAGTTTACTGTGAGGTTAAGGGCTACGAAAATCATTTCTTATTAATAATTTAAAATAGTCAGATTTTTGTAAATATTGTAGGCATCACACGAAGAGACAGAAAAGTGTAAATTAATGAATAAGATATACAATTCAATGCACCAGGAAAATAGAACGGAAGTGGGAATGCCACGTGGATTGGAGGACCAATAATCCCTGAACTAATGAAGGAATCATTGAAAAAATAAATTAACAGGTAGATAGATTGCATTTGTATCTACATGGCAGCGAACAAAAATGAACAAAGAATTGAGTGGTATCTAGTCTGGTTAAAAATTCATACATTCTGCAATCTATTGCTAATGTACTGTAATAATACTGTAATGTAATAATAACTAACATATTTTATGTAACTAAATTAAATGTTAGCAAAACAAAATATATTGAAATAGGCAAAAAAAAACACCAAATATGGTGATAAATGTAAGTATTGACGGTGATCTAATTGAAAAAGTGGATGGAATTAAACATCGAGGTATTATTTTAGATTCAAAATTAACTTTGGCAGCAAATTTTGAATATGTTCTCAAAAAACGGTCACTAAGACGCTTGTGTGAAAATCTTTGGTCGATAGAGTGAGGAATGAACAAAATTTAGAAGTGAATGCAAATTCTGGCTGTGGTTGTGGTAGGGATGATAAGAAGGAGATGCTGAGATGATTTGTTCCGTGTGGGAGCGTATGAACGAGGAAAGGATGGTTAAGAAAAATATGAGGCGAAGGTGTTGAAGGCCACGGGAACATGAGGGCGTTCCGTGAAAGACCTGGCAGTGTCGTCAGGTACTCTACAGTACTTGAGATTGGCCCCTGTTAAAAAAAAAGGCCGCAACACCGTATAAAACTTGTGAGGAAGATTCAAGAATTTGGGGCCGAAGCACAAGTGGTGTGCCAGGATAGAAGAGTGTGCTTTCAATCCCTCTCTGCCATGCCTACCCGGTCGTGCCTACCGCCTTAGGGGAAACGGCGTGGTTTAGTTAGTTAATTTGTTTCACGTTTTTCATTTGCCCTCAAAAAATCGTACAAACGCAAAAAATAGTTTTACCGAAAAAATTGCAGATACAAATAGTGGTGGAGTTAATAACAAGAAGCGCCATAGTATTCATGGTCCCTCGAAATCTAACTATATTGTTATATATATATATAATATATTAATATATAAGTTTAATTTCAGTGTGTAATCTTATATATATATATCTACTCTATATATCTCATCTCTCTAATCATCTCATAATATAATATAAAAAATAATTAAACCTCAAATAAACAAAAAAACTACAGTCTTGTATTTGGCCAATGAAGGAAACATCAAGAAACTACAAGTGATGCAAAACAGGGCAATGGGAACCATATTAAAAAAAGTAAATACACCAGAATTGAAGAAATTAGAAGAGCACTCAATTATATGGAAATAAAAAAATACTTCTTTATAACGTTCTCATATTTGTACCTACATAAAATTCTTTGTAACAAAATGCCAAAATATTTTTTGGACAAAATTATTGTAAATAGTGATGTACATAACTATAATACCAGAAATAGGAATAAAATAAGATTACCACATAAGAGAAAGGTGTATTCACTGAATTGTCTAATGTACAGAGGTGTAAAAATATATGATGAGATGCCGGAAAACAAGAAGAATATAAATAAAATGAATGAATTTATAAACAAATGCTATAATTTTTCTAAAAATTATGTAGAATTGTAAAGCATATGATGAATTATATGTTATATTATAGATTTTATAATATTATAGGATACGAAAAGTAAATATTGATAGTACATTAGCAATAGATTGTAGAATGTAAAAGTGTATACTAGCTAATATACGGGAGTGTCATTTTAACTAACTTAATAAATACCGAAAAAAAATAAAAAAAGAGAAAATTGAAAGATACATGGGGAGGCCTTCCTCTAACAGTTGATTAAAAAACGGCTATTGATGATGACGATGATAAGTTTTTAGTACACTCATTAGCGTCATTTTAATTGTCACGAGATTTTGTAAATGTGAGGAAATGAATATATTTGATTATTTCCCAAGTCTGGACGTTTTGAATAAATTAAAAATACCTATAAACAAGTAGAAAACACGGAAAATAACAGAAGCTTCGAGAAAAAATCATGTTTAAATGGCGTTACAGGCATTTTGCTTGACAGCTAGTGAAAACCACAGATAAGCGAACGGGCTATTCGAGCTAAATAGTGAGCCAGCGAAATTGTGTACCAGAGTACCTACATGCGGAATATTCTCATATTGCGAAATTAATGCGAATCACAAAATAATGTTTCAGTTATTTTTGTGTTCAGTGACTTTATATATAAAAGTTTTATAGTGTTTCATTTCGTCTCCCACTGTCGCAAATCCATGACAATATTATTTTTCTAATTCTATTTGAATAATAAAATAAAACATATTTTTTATAATTCACACGACATATTTTTTTTATGTTTTATGTGTCAGTTCGATATCATGACATGAATTGTATTTAAACACTATCTCGACATGTTAACATTTTTATAATTTATCATCGGTCAACCCCTGGCAGAAATATGATGGGATTGCTAATAAAAATGGCAGTCTAGAATTTAATTGTGTTTGGTCGAGCAAATACGGCCTCCCTTCGTGATTTATACGAGAGGCCCTAAACCGACTAACGCCTTTAATCTCATTCCATTTGTGACGTGTTTATTACCTTAAAAGCCTTCTGAACCGTGCAAAGGGGCGCTTCCGGTAGAGCTGGAATAATTCCCCAAAATATTGACAACAGTGATACGACTGTTATTATTAATAACTGATTTATAATTACCTAGAAAAATAAATACAAGTAAATCATCGATAGTCAAATGCCACATATTTTAAGAGTTTACAGTGGAACTCTTTGCCTCAGAATTTAAAATTATTAGTCATAATAATGCCTCGCTAAAACAATAAATTGATAAGAAAAAATATGTATATATTCAGACATAACCATTTCTTTACAATTTAAAAACGAAATTCTATCCTTATAATAAGTATATGTACGAGTAACAAATAATTCTGCTCATTGAAAGATCTGGCAGATACTTCGTTACATTATTTTTTACGTTTTTTACGTTTACGATACACGATACATTATAATTTAAAATATGTTTTACTTTACTTTGTAATACACACACAATATGAGCTATTAAATTACAATTATAGTTTCAAGAGGAGCAGTCCCTCTCATCATCACCTGATGATGAGAGGGACTGCTCCTCTCGAAACTATAGTTGTAATTTAATAGCTCAATTGTGTGTGTATTACAAAGTAAAGTAAAAAATATTTTAAAAATAATTCTGCTTTTTACTCCCTTTCTTTTAACTCGTAGCGTCTGCTTGCTTGTTTGCTTGCTTGTCTGACGAAAAAACTTTGGATTGATTTTTAACCCCTTTTCCGTGATCCAATTGAGCTGAAACTTTGCAAGTAGACTCGTAGCGATACTAAAAATGATCTATCAAATTTTCGTTTAAATTTTTTTAAATTAAATTAAAATAACTTAGCCCGACGCGTGTATAGACACGAAACCTGATTTAATGATAAAGGGAGTATAATAAAAACTTGGTTTTTATGGGTTAATTTTTTTATTTTTTAGAAACTTTTGTGGGTTCAATTTCTGTAAGAATTTAACCACTTTATTTGACTTGAATATTACAGCGAATAAACTTTCAATATTCAATAAAGTTTCCTGATATTCCATCTTTCAAAGAATATATTTTAAAAAAGCAAACTTTGAAGTATCTATTTTTATTTGATTTAAAGACATTAATTTTCAACTTATTAGGAATAGGTTTTAATGTTAATTTTTACATGTAGCTCATAAGATTACCATGTATTTATTAGTTTTTTTAATATGAAGTGAGGTTATTATTAAACAAATAATTTTTAAACATTTATTTTAGGTATTTACAGGATCTCTAAATCAAGGCGTTTTGGGTGCATTAATATACAAGGTATAACACAGCTAGTCCAAATGTCAAATGAGTCAAAAATGTTCAAGCAACAATGACCTAATAATGACTGATAAAAGCAGGAAAAACCAGGTCCAGAGTGCTCGCGTCTCACTCAAAAACCACTTCCTCGTTTTTCCTCGCCACCCCGTAGCGTCAATAGCAATACCGCGTGCACTCCACGACACGGAGTTCTTAAAAATAGAAGCGAATTATTTCTTAAATAAACTTAATGTGAATCTTTCATTACCCTTTCATTGTATATGTTACCTGTGTAATTTACTGTCTTCAATATTCAACTCTACACTTAGATACACACACAGCGCCATGAAGCTATAAAGACCATTGAAAGGAGCTCGAATATTAAAGGCAGGTCCCCTTCGAAAAGCATAGACCTTATCACAAATAATTTAACTGATCTGAATTCAGTATGTATAAACACACCGAAACTCTTTACAACTTCTTATCCAGCAGGAAAAATTTAAAAATTAAAAAAAAATAGAAGGAAATAAACAAACAAATACAATTCCTAATTCGGCAGCTTAACTCACGTCTACCCTTGAAAAGAATTATGTGCACACTCTATAAAACACTTTTAGGGCCAGTGGTCGTACACGCGTCGGAAATTAGGTTACTGACAAAATACAGTAAAAGGTTTCTAGACATGCTTAAAAGAAAAAAATATCAATGTTGTCTACAGACAAATACTCTACGATACCTATAGAGGACACAAAGGTAGTATAATAACATAATTATTTACAATTTTAAGATTGTGCTGATTGGTGCGTAATCTCAATAGCCCCTCTGACCATCTCAAGCAACTTTCGACACTCGGAGTTGTCATTCGCTTTAAATATTATTATTTTTACTTTACATTGTTGTTTCATTGAAGAAAAAAAAATGTGTTGAGTTCTGAAGGTGGAACAGTGAATAGACTTTTGCGGCCCGAACGTCGCCCTTTACACGATGCCGCACGGAAAAGGCCATTATTTAAAAAAATTGTCAACCTGGCGACGTGTGAGTAGGACCGATATGGGAGCTTTCATGGATATACGGTCCTGGGAATGCGTTGGGTGTTCATTCACTGTTGTTTCATTGAAATTGTTTTCTTCTGTTCTTTTTACTTTACACTGTTTTTCTTTTAATTTGTTTTCTGTAAGTTTAAATTTTTTATTTATTTAATTTCTTATTTTCTTTTGCCCTCATTGCACTCAAAGACAGTGACGTGGTTTGTGCGGACTCCTCGCCGCGCCGCACGAGTGCTTTTGCTTCATCTGTGTCATAGCAAGGAAACCGCTTGAGCATTTAAAAATAGATAATCTGGATGGCGCAAGTGTAAGGCCGATGTGAAAGCTTTTGATCATACAACGGCTCTAGATCTGTGGTGGGTCCCACTTCACTGTCCTCCGCATGTTTTTCTCCATTTACGTCCTGAGTTTTGGGTATTGCAACACTCCTGTCAATGGATTTTGAATCACATACTTTCATCGCTAGTCATTAAAAGTTCTTGCATATATCTAAGGTAGTCTACTGTGTAGGTTAGACACAAAATGGCGCCCCTACATAAAATGTCTGCGAGCGAAATTATCGTTAATATTTTTATTGGCATGTTCCAACAACACAATTATTTTTTTCCCACCGAAGAATAATCATTAATTGAGAATAATTAAATGTGTTTCACAGAGACGAAACTATTAATATGCGAAAGCATGTATGGAAGTCTTTATTGAGAAAAATACGGAGAGAATCTAGTAAATGTGTTTTTAAAAAATACCAATAAAAATATTGTAAACGTAAACTGGTCTATAAAAGAAGATTAAGAATTGAAAAATATTTTTATACATTTTTTAGTATATTTGTAAAAAATCGGAAAAATATTGGGTATACATTAAAAAAAATATTGCTTCATACTCTAGTCAAAAATATAGAGTAGGTCTCATTTATCAGCGACGACGTCTATTTATATAAACTCTTGTGGAGGATCTAGGCCTACCCGGACTCTAGTCCCTCGAGCGTGCCAATGGACCAATCGCGCTCGAGACAACCTACCAATGGTAGACCGCGGGCGCCGATGTACTGTTCGTCCGCGGCCCCTCCATTACTTTTCCTTTGAACGCAAAATTCATACTAATTAAATAATTAAACATCTGCCAATCTATCATAGGAATTACAGATTTTCAGTCGTAGATAGCGATATCGTAATTGCATAAATTAAGTTACATAATTAATATTAAGAAAAATAATAGGTATGTGGTTATTCTTGGGTGGAAACGGTGAACCTTAAGCTTAAGCCCTGTGGATGCCCAATTAACATTTCCATACATGCTCTCTCTTATAAATAGCTTGGTTTCCGGGAGATATCTATAATTTATGTTTAGAAATTATTGTTAATAAAATATTGAATTGTGAATTTTTTCAGAATGGTTTTAAACCACAGTGCACTTACGTATACAAAAAAACCCACAATCATTATTATTATTATTATATTTATTTATTAAGGAATCTTAACAGTTTTTTAAACATATGTTAAAGCATAGCGTTCATTTCATAGACCAACTAAAAAGATTCACAGATGTTAAGATTAAAGTTAGATAAGATATTTTTAAGTTAATTATTTTGAATTAATTAATGAATAGTAGTAAGCAACAAAAAATGTTAAGAATGAATAATGGTAAGTGATTGTATGTGAAAAAAGAAAAATTATATAAAGAAATGAGTTAAATAATTTGTGAAAAAGGATGAGGGGTAGGAGTCATGATAGGGGTGGCGGAAGAGAAAATTAGGTATAGTGAGTGATTTAGTACGTGTAATCTAAAGCATTCCTTTAAATTCAGTAAGACCAAGAAAAAGAAAAAGAAGTTATTAAAACAACAAAAAATCCGAAAACTTCAATATCTAGGACATGTGATGAGACATCCAGAGAAAAACGTGATCTTGCATCTCATAATGCAGGGAAAGATTGCCGGAAGTCGGGGCCCTGGAAGAAGGAGGACTTCAAGGCTGAAAAACTTGAGACAGTGGTTTGGCCAGTCTACTGGTTTGGCCGGCCAACAACTGTAGTTCCTGGCCGCAGTAAATAAAGTCCGCATAGCCAACATGATAACCAACGTCCGGTAAACGGACAGGGCACGAGAAGAAGAAGAAGAAGATTTTTTAATTTAATTTATTTAAAAAAAAATCCTTGTTTACAAATAAAGATAATTAATACTAATTTAACAATAAAACATAAGATAAATTACATATTTTTTTGTTTTGTTTAATTTGTGGATTATGCCACTCTACTAGGCTACGCCTGTCCCAGAGTGGCGTTATAGAACACAATTATAATATTTTTTCGAGTTCGTCAGTAGTATTTATTTTCATAAGGTAGTTATTATGTATCTACAGAGTATCAAGTGGAATGTTAGTGAAAGTTGAGTTAGTCATAAGTCCAAGTGTAAATATGTGTAGAATAATTGTTTAATGTAAAAAGGGTTAAAGTTTTGTTTAAGATTATTTTTTATTATCCTTAATTAATTTATTTATTTATATAGGTATATATTTTTATTTGAAGACATTATTATTATTATTATTATGCAATTACAGTAAGTAAATGATGAAGACCAATGTTGAAGTGGTCAATATCGATATAATTATTATTATTTATGAAAGGTTGTCAATGGAAACCTAGATAAGAATTAGGTTATGTCAATTTTATCATTTGGAACTTAAAGTTTGGCGTTCCTTAAAAGTCTTGTCCTCCTAAAACCTTGTCTACTTTTCCTGGGGTCGGTCCTGCACAAATCATCTTACCTCTTCTGAAATCTTTTCTTGTGATTATATACATTACTTAATTAAACTTATGTCACCACATGACTCGTATCATTACGCTCTCTGTGAATTGAATTTCGACAGTTTAGCCTTATTAGCCCCAGCGTCCCCCAGAGCCTCTCATCAAAGGGTTAATTACCATCCTGAGGAGATCGATAATTACCTTGGACCATGGCGTCCCGCAGGAAACACGAGATGATGTATTATCTACCTACGATAGAAGGAAATCTAATATCACGAAGGCAATAATAAATTGAGGTTTACAATATTTTTAAGTCATCTTCTTCTTCTTCTTCTTCACCCGTTTCCCATTTCATTTGAGGTCGGCTCTCCTTACTCTTCTTTTCCACGACTGTACAGGTTTATTTGAAAAACATTAATAACCTCACATTTCTGCCTTGATTATTAGTTATAGAGATATGCGACATCAAACTTTGCATTTTTTTTTCAATATTTCTGACTTTTTTTGTAAAACGTTGGACTATCATTACAGTATTTTATACCGATTACGAAAAATTCATCCGTTTCAGTACAAGTTAAATAAACAGATAAAAACCCTGAATAATTTCCAATTGGAATTCGAAGGTTTTTATTATTTTATTTTACTTGTATTAGAAGAAACGAATTTTTCATATAAGTTATAAGTTACTGTAATGATGGTCCAACGTTTTACAAAAAATAAGTCAGAAATATTGAGAAAAAAATATGCAAACTTTGATGTCGCATATCTCCATGACTATCGATATAAGGTCATAATACCTTGAATATTTTCGACTCATAATCAAGGCAGAAATATAGTCCTGCGAAGTTATTAATGTTTTCCAAATAACCCTGTATAACTATGCATGACAAGTTTTTTGTGATTTTTAAGGTATTTTAGTGAAAATAGTAAGTAATGTATTTTTATAATGTTTAAGAAAGTAGATTTTGATCAAACCATCTTTAATAATATTGATTATGGTATTTACGGTTGTGTTCAATACTTGATAGCTTTTGCTTTAAAAATGATTACTGTATCATCAGCATTGGATATTACATCACTGTCATCCTTTAAATTTAATAGGAAAAGCTGATTTATATATGTTTGTTTACTAATTATTTATATTGTTACTACACAATAATGCAAATTACAAAAATAATTTAAAATTTTTATTCATTTTATTGACTGTATGCTTAAAAAAATCAATAAATTACAGGTATAAATAAAATAGTCTTAACATTTAGAAAAAACAATAATCTCGCTTCAAACATTCAGATAATAGATTCAACCCACTCGAGTAATTACTAGGAGACAGTTGGTTAACCCCTCAGCCCCTGGTGGACTAATCAAATATTAGTTTGGGAGTGAATGGGTTGATGGGACACATCTTCTGGAAGGACCATCCATTCGAGGGTTTCGTAACTCTGTTAAGGAAATTAGTCTCAGCTTCTCTGTTACGTATAAATACAACACACGCGTAAAAAGGTCTGATTTGATAACTGTATCTTTCCATTTGGGTCCAAGGCTTGCTACTCACCTCTTGCTTAGTCAAGGAGCTCAGGAGAACATCGTGGTCTTTTAATTTGAATCTACAGCGCAAACTAATGTTACCATTCTTCGCGATCCTGGACCTTGTTGGAGCAACGGGAAGTCTTGGACCGTGGCATGAGAAAAGGTTCACTGACACTTGGTCCGATGGAAAAAGGCCCACGCGATAAAAAATCCACTCGATATCAGAAGATTCAACGATATAATAACAACAAACCTGATTTTAAAATGCTATTTTGTTTATGAAAGAGATTTAATTAAATTAATGATTTATTTAAATCTCTTTGTATGAAAGAATTTTGAGGAGAAAACGTACACCCTTCTAAAGGAATCTTCTTGTATCGGCACGTGACGCGTATTGTGTAAATTGCGCGTGGTATGTGGAAATGATTCAGCGGAGGTAGGATGAGTAGATGAATACAGGGCGAGAATTATGCTCATGATTAATTGTGGTATTTTATTGGTAGGTAATTACATATGTGGCGTTGAGTACATGATGAGTTCCCATCGGTGACTGGGACCTGGTTAACCGCATCGAGCCCCTTATTGGTTGATATGGTTCAATGCGTGCGACTAGAGTCGCGACGGCTCTGAACCTCCACAATTATTTAATATTTCTTCATTCGATTCCGTTATTTTTTGTAACTGCCAATGGCAAAAATCACACTGCATACTGTGTTTTTGAAGCAATTATAATGTAGATACAAAGCCGTGTATGCATTCGAGTTTGACACATTTCCCACTGTGGGTACATCCTAACCGAAAAGCCAAAAATGCACTTGCCTGAAGAAAAAATTCAATTGACGTAAAAAAATTTAAATATCGATTTATTTCCTCGTGTAGTAATTCGAATGTCAAATATAATATTTCTTTCTACACTTTAAATAATATATGCGTATATAATGCGTTTTCAAAGCAAATAGATTCTCTATACAGATAGATATTCTCTAAAAAGCGGTAACATTAAAGTTTTCCGTGCTACCTCTTTAAAAGGACAGGACTGCTCATGTTTTGAGAGTGGCTTTCGCTTACAATGTAATACAAAGTATTGTTAGGAAACGTTTGTTATTGTTAGCAAAATATAATTAGCTAGCAAAAGTTTTATATAATAAAGAAAAATCTGTGGGAAATCAATCTATCGATTTAAGAAACTTGCTCATGCTCATGGAGGATAAAATTTTCGTTAATAACTGTGTCAAGATACGAGAATTTGTCCACCCTTTCTATTGTGTCGCCATTGATTAAAAAACTTCTTACCCGCCGGCAGGTAATTCCTTTATTTATTATCACTGGTCACATTGCGTCACACTGCGCTCGCTCTGTTGCTAACAACGCGTTGGTTAAACCTCACGAATGACTGACTCCCGTCGCATGACGCCCTTGTAGGTAAATTCCTTCGAGATAAGCCGTTTCGAGAGACCTGTGGATCTTTCCAGAGATTACAAGAGACTGGTGGAGCGTACTAGATGATTTCAAAGTATTCCGTAATGTTATTGTCAATATAACCGAGTGACACCTCTTGACAATATTATTCAGATATAAATGCATCTCGATATTGTCAGATAAATACTTAAATTCACTTTTTTCGGAATACAACTCATGCCTCAATATACTGACTGCGCGCGTTTGATATTTAATTATCTTCAAAGACACAAACGAGGAAGGAATACGTTGGAAATAATATTTGTTATTCGGGGATGATATGCATTTATGCATTTATCAGTGACCTGTATTTTCTCAGATATTTTTCTGCTATTCTGATTATGCAAATCTTCAATCTCCGCAGCAAAAATTGCATCGGTGTAATATTCTCTCGCTTCAATGCTCATAGCTGCTGTCTTCGGAGACAGAACTGGCTCCATTTGTAATCAACGCGACACCATTTTGAATTAATGTTTTGTTTCTTTGGCGCGAAGAAAAATATTATAGTTTCTGATCAATCGGAGACCGCGCTCGCTGGGAAGAATATTTTTACCTCGCCTGATTGCAATCGTAAGGGAATCGCAAGTATTGCCGGAAACAACCAATAGATGACGGAAATTCTATTAATTTTTATAAGGAAAACAGATGCGTAGTTTGATGATGAACATTTCGAACGTGTAACGTTTTTTGAATACAAATATTCTAGGAAATTACGTCATCGTACAAGATGTAAAGTTTTTTACTCAGATCACAAATAATATGCAGAGAATGCCAATTTACACTTTAACAAAAGAAAAATCCTTATTGGTTATAATATAAAAAGTGAAAACCCGAGAATAAGTAGAGAACGACATGGATTCCCATACGCTGCTGGTGATGGACTTTCTAGTGAGTGACATAAAGAAAATAAATAATGTAAGCTCTTTAATGAAAAACTGAAAAGACTTGTGTTGGAGAGGAGATAGTTCATAAATCATAAGTTGTTCGAAAATTAGAAGTAGTTATCTATAATTTTTTAATTTTTTTAAAATTTTTATTTTATTTAATTAATAATATATTAGGTCCTTACATATGAAATTGACGTTTAGTATGGGAGGAACATAAAGCCGATTTTTTTTGTTATAATATATTTATTTAATCAAAGTATGTACCATTGCTATCTATGCACTTTTACCATCTCATAGGTAGTTCATCGATCCCTTTACTATAAAAACCATTCGGACGGGAATCAATAAAATCTTTGAAAGCGGTTTTGACTGCCCCATCGGAGTTGAATTTTTTCCTTTGCAAGAAGTTATCCAAATTTCGAAAAAATGGTAATCTGTTGGGGCAAGGTCCGGAGAGTACGGTGGATGTCTTAGACATTCCAATTGAAGCTCCTCTAATTTGGTAGCCGTCTGTTGTGCAGTGTGTGGTCTAGCGTTATCATGAAGCAGCAGTGGCCTAGAGCGATTAACCAGCCTCGGTTGTTTAGCAGCTAGCTTTTCCATCATGGTTTGCAGTTGCTGACAATAGACATCTGCCGTAATCGTCTGGCCAGATTTAAGAAAGCTGTAGTGAACGACACCAGCACTAGTCCACCAAACGCTCACAAGTAACTTTTTTGGAGTCAATTTTCGCTTGGGGCATGGTTTGGCTGGTTCGGCAGGGTTCAGCCATTGCGATGAGCGCTTCCGATTATCGTACAGGATCCACTTTTCATCACAGGTAATGATTCGATTTAAAATCCCTTCATTATTGTGCCGGTTGAGTAATGCAACGCAGCAGTCAACGCGCGTTTGTTGATTTGCTTCACTCAATTCGTGAGGTACCCACCTTTCAAGCTTTTTCACCTTACCAATTTGCTTCAAGTGGATTAAAACAGTTTTATCACTAACACCGCAGCCTGCAGCTAACTCGGATGTGGTTTGCGATGGATCCGCTTCCACAATAGCCTTCAATTCTTCATTATCAACTTTGGTCTCCGGCCGTCCACGGGGCTTGTTCTGCAGGTCGAAATTTCCAGAACGAAAACGTTGGAACCAAAAACGCACTGTGTTTTCTTTTGCGGCACCGTCGCCATACACATCATTAATCCTTCGAGCCGTTTCTGCAGCACTGGTGCCACGGTGGAACTCGTACTCGTTAATAACGCGATATTTCAAGTTTTTCATTTTATAAACTGAGTGACGCAAAGAAAAAAACAATTGAGGAAAAAACAAATGAATTATAATTTTCAAAACACAAATACATGAGTAAATAGCTGTATAAATTTGGATTTGGAATTCCTAACCAATGAGAAGATATTTGAGATCAAATTTGCCAGTACGGAAAAACGCCAATTTCATATGTAAGGACCTAATATATATAATTTTTTTTTCTACAATCATTCATAAATGTTTACAAATCGATATTTTTTGTGTGTGTATACCTCACCAAAAAGAATTATATTCTTGTGTGTGGTGAGGAAGAGGAAGAGGAGGAATTAAAAGTTGATCAGTGTTAAATGTTAAATGCATTGATTGATCTTCTGATTATAGTGTTATGTATATAGATATATTATATATATATATATATATATATATATATGGTTATGATGTTCTCTAACACAGCATGTATTACTGCTTAGAGACTTGCTGCATTTTTTTTATTTTGTGTATTTTATGTTTATTTTCAATTAACTCTGTTTCTACGAAAAAAAAAGTGTGAAATATTACCATTAATAAAAAATTATATATATATTATATATATAGAATATATATAGATATATATATATTATAATATATATATATATATATATATATATAATGTATTTTATATTATATATATTATATAGAGGATATATATACTATATATATTTTTTTTTACTTTTTATATTTTATAGTAACCGAAAAAATTAATCGCCGTGTACTCGACGATTAATTCAAAAATACGTATAAAAAATTAGTTAGATAGTTTCTAACTAATAATACGAGTACCTTTTTGAATACAGAATATTTCTGAGTCTAACAAACATATTTGTATAAGTTTTCTAACTCTCTTAGAGATTGAAATTATTTAGGATTTTTACTTAATATTTTCATCTATTAGAGCACCGTGAAACGTAATATTTGACTTCAAGGGATTTTTCATCACTGAGCAAATTAGCGCCTATACAGTACTATGGTTAATAACATTTTCATCTTTGCGAATTGTAGTATTCAAATCTGATTATTTTTTAAATAAATATATTCGGCTCTATTCCCAAGCTAGCACTTTACCACTGTTATAATATTGTTGCTTTATCACTCTTGACAGATGACATGACATTTCGCATATAAACTTTATACGTACGACAATTATATTTTTTGTCATCCTAAGTTCTTGAATTATAAGTTCTTTAATAAATAATTATATTATAAATAATTGGAACCAAACTGAAGCCTAGAGCTGGCAGAAGAGGAACGAAAGTAGTCTGAAAGCAGTGGAGATGAGATCCCTTAGACGTATGTGTAGCAAATCTATTTATGATATAGAATTAAAATATTAGGAATGAATGTAAAGCTGATCTTAGCATAGTTAAAAGAATTAAAAAAGGGTCACTCAGGTGGTATGAGCATGTTGAGCGAATTGATAAGGAAAGAATGGTAAAAAAGAATATAAGTCAAGTGTTGACGGTACCAGAAAGAGATGACGACTACAGTAACAGTAAGATGGTCCCGTTAGAAGCCTCAACAACTGTCGAGCTTGCACGCGAACCTGTATGAATGTGGATGAGGCGTGAGTTATATCTAGGACAAAATAGTGTGGCGCTCTATCCTCTCTACTTACCCCCAGGGGGAAATGGCGTGATTGTTGGTCTTATAGTTAGGACTCTCGCCTCGTGATCCAAAGGTCGCAGGTTCGAATCTCACTCCAGATCAGCAAGTTAGTCCTATTGTCATAGCACAAGCATTTAGCTTAGTTTGAAAATAGTAAGAATATTGATGCGCACGTATTTCATGTTCGCATCTTAATTTTTTTTTTAAATCTTGCACATGGGAAATTATTTTAATATTTATTTTTCAGTCATCTTTATGAATGTTACTAATACCATAGATAAAGATTTAAAATATGAATAAATCAAATCGTTCCGAAATACAACGAGTATCAACCAAAATTGACTGAAAAATATATATGTATTATAATAGTATAAATATAAATAAGATTTTTTCAATACTGTGACCCAGTTTCGCATCCCAAATAAAATGAGAAAAACCTTCCAAATATATGATGGAACCAGCTAAGGAACAAAATAGTGACATACTTACCCCTCTAAGGGTTGAAATATGTACATGTTTATGAAGTCATCACATTTGATGTGTGATATTAAGTTTCTGGGAATGTTTTGGAATACATTATTCATAACTGAATATTTGCGCCATTTGTAACTACATCGGAAACAATATTCGTATTTTTATATTCGCTCTAACTTATTCATTTCTGATGTCATCAATATTGTCGCGTGAGATTAAAAAATGGTAACTACGCATTATCGAAGTTTCTCGTACAGTCCAATGTAGAATCAATTATGTAATATTCGAAGAAACTATAAAAGTAAAACTTGTGTTTGGGGGCAGGAGTACATGATACATAAGAGCTTAAATAAATAAGTATGTATAAGTCAATAATGGAACAGTGTAGAGAAATACAAATCATAATAATCAAGTATACTAATTATTTTCGGAGTACCGTAATTTTTTAAAATTCTAACTATTTTTTGTTTTAATTATGTATATTCTATTTGTTTTATGTGTTTCTTGAATTTTGTATAGTGTTCTTCAGTTCTAATATTCATTGGTAAGTTATTGAAATATTTGACATCTAGATAAGTGTAATGGTGTTGTGTGGCTATTTTGTTGTGTATAGGAATGTTTAACATCCTATTATTTGCGCTCTTTGGCTACGAATATGAGTATTATGAGTTTGTGATTTATATTTTGTTGTGTATTTATATTTTGTTGAATGAATGTTTCTTTATGTATTTGTAAAATTGAGGTGTTTTTGTATTGTCTATCTAATGTTGTAACATTAATTTCTTTAAAAAGTTGATCTGTAGGGAAGGTTCTAGATTTTTTTAATATTACTTTGATAATTGATTTTTGAGTTGTTTTAGGAGCCTGTAAGTTACTTTTTTAACCTATTATTCCATATTGTAATACAGATTGTACAAAAGCATAATATAATGTTCTAAGTGATTCAATCGTTAAAATATTGTGTAATCTTAAATATAATATAATATATATATACTATATATATATATATATATATATATATATTAGGTCCTTACATATGAAATTGGCGTTTAGTATGGGAGGAACATAAAGCCGATTTTTTTTATTATAATATATTTATTTAATCAAAGTATGTACCATTGCTATCTATGCATTTTTGCCATCTCATAGGTAGTTCATCGATCCCTTTACTAAAAAAACCATTCGGACGGGAATCAATAAAATCTTTGAAGGCGGTTTGGACTGCCCCATCGGAGTTGAATTTTTTCCTTTGCAAGAAGTTATCCAAATTTCGAAAAAAATGGTAATCTGTTGGGGCAAGGTCCGGAGAGTACGGTGGATGTCTTAGACATTCCAATTGAAGCTCCTCTAATTTGGTAGCCGTCTGTTGTGCAGTGTGTGGTCTAGCGTTATCATGAAGCAGCAGTGGCCTAGAGCGATTAACCAGCCTCGGTTGTTTAGCAGCTAGCTTTCCATCATGGTTTGCAGTTGCTTACAATAGACATCTGCCGTAATCGTCTGGCCAGATTTAAGAAAGGTGT
This sequence comes from Agrypnia vestita, assembly GCA_016648135.1. Classification (NCBI taxonomy): domain Eukaryota; kingdom Metazoa; phylum Arthropoda; class Insecta; order Trichoptera; family Phryganeidae; genus Agrypnia; species Agrypnia vestita. Next base: position 16,859 of record JADDOH010002737.1, read on the forward strand.
AGTGAACGACACCAGCACTAGTCCACCAAACGCTCACAAGTAACTTTTTTGGAGTCAATTTTCGCTTGGGGCATGGTTTGGCTGGTTCGGCAGGGTTCAGCCATTGCGATGAGCGCTTCCGATTATCGTACAGGATCCACTTTTCATCACAGGTAATGATTCGATTTAAAATCCCTTCATTATTGTGCCGGTTGAGTAATGCAACGAGCAGTCAACGCGCGTTTGTTGATTTGCTTCACTCAATTCGTGAGGTACCCACCTTTCAAGCTTTTTCACCTTACCAATTTGCTTCAAGTGGATTAAAACAGTTTTATCACTAACACCGCAGCCTGCAGCTAACTCGGATGTGGTTTGCGATGGATCCGCTTCCACAATAGCCTTCAATTCTTCATTATCAACTTTGGTCTCCGGCCGTCCACGGGGCTTGTTCTGCAGGTCGAAATTTCCAGAACGAAAACGTTGGAACCAAAAACGCACTGTGTTTTCTTTTGCGGCACCGTCGCCATACACATCATTAATCCTTCGAGCCGTTTCTGCAGCACTGGTGCCACGGTGGAACTCGTACTCGTAAATAACGCGATATTTCAAGTTTTTCATTTTGTAAACTGAGTGACGCAAAGAAAAAAACAATTGAGGAAAAAACAAATGAATTATAATTTTCAAAACACAAATACATGAGTAAATAGCTGTATAAATTTGGATTTGGAATTCCTAACCAAAGAGAAGATATTTGAGATCAAATTTGCCAGTACGGCAAAACGCCAATTTCATATGTAAGGACCTAATATAATAATATATATATATATATATATATATATATATATATATATATATATCATTTTCGCACTCTAGTTACAATCATGTTTATATGATTCTTCCATTTCAATTTATGGCTATAAAAATACCCAAGTACTTAAGAGAATTCGTTTTTAGTATTTCATTTGCCTCATGCAGCCATGATTCCTTCATTTAGGATCTCGATTATTTAAATGGAAATATATCGTAGTGACATAATCATTTAGTAACTTTTTGAATGTATTATTTCTCTCTATGTATAGAGTGTAACAGAAGTAATCCGCATTACTTAGCAAATTGAGAAATTTTGATGCAGAACTTTTGCGTTTATCTAGAAACGTATTTTTTTCCTTTTTCTTTTTTTGTCTTTCCAAAACGTCTAGTGTTCACATTTACAATTTATAGGTTGATTTCATTGTATTCCTTGAATTTATTTTTTAACTTAGTTTCGTGATTAACAAGACCTGAGAGACTTCCGAAAAAATATTTTCGGAGACACTTGCTTTCTATATAATATAATAAATATAACTTTATTCCGGAATAAATATATTTGCCAGAATAAATATAAATAATAGAGAAGCGTATTCGGAATACTTGTCACTATTCATACTACTTTTCAATATTCGTACTAATACTTTTAAACTAATCTAAACGCTTACGATGTGAAAATAGTTTATGCTGGTCACCTGGAATGGGTCTCGTACCCCCGACCACTGGATTACCAGGCGAATGTCTTATTCACTTGACCAACAAGCGCATATTTTATGATTTATAACTTTTAATTGTCAACTATGTTGTATTTTTTTAATCTTAGTTGAATAAGATTATTAGAATGAATTCGATTTTTAGGATAATAGATAAAAATAAATGTATAGCAATTTTAGTATTAGTACCTACCAGCTGCAACCCGTCAAAAATGACGTACTTTTATTTTGTATATTTCGGACGTCAGTTGAGGCTGTGAGAACAGCGCTATCTAGAGTAGTATAGCGTCTTGATAACGTTACTGGTGGACATTATCAAATATAGAATTTCGCTTTTTTTGCTTCTCATACCTTATTATTATATTACACTCCTTTATTATATTGTACCACATTATTATTTGAGCCAGCTGGTAGCGTTACCGACGGACATTGTAACATTGATGATTACATATTTTGATTAATGATTAATACCAATTGTATATGCTCTACAGTAAAGGATGCACTTATAAGTTTTAATTTTCATTAAACTCAAATATTTAAAAAAATCCAAATATATATTTTTTTAATAATTTAGATTTTTTGAAAAAATGTTTTTTGCATTTAAAAAGTAAAATCAATGTTTTCAATTTATTTAATAAAATTTTTGAAATCATACTAATTTTAAAAACTGAATGAGATCAACTGCAGGAAGTTACGGATGGATATTTGAAATTATTATTTAATACATTATTACTGAAAATTGCAGTACCCGATTGCGCTAAGCTTGCATTGCACGACAACAGGTGCACCTTTGGCTAATGAGATCTCATTTTCTAACTGCTGTTCCAATTTCAAAGCATCCAATTACGGTAGGTATAAGGAGAAGCCAGGTGCTTGAATTATATTTTCTTGGAATGTAATTCTTTCAGGTATATAGAATATTTAGAAAATACTATTTATCCATCTTTTGTGCCAATCTAGGCTATTTCTCTCCTCTACCTAGAATGAACAATCACTATAACGAGATATCGTCCAGCGGCCGTCCCTGGTTGATATCTCGTTGATATACTCTTTACGGCACCGGCGTATTTCAAAAGTGAAATATTGATATGCTTTCGACACGGTATTGCAAGCCGATACTTAACCACAACACCAACACTCACAACAACACATCAGCCCTGATGATGAACCCTGCAATGGGATCCGAAAAGTCGGTCCGAAAGGTCGTAATAACACGGCATAATACCCCAGAAGTTGAAAAAAACATGAAGATTGACTTTGTGGTTAGACATTATAACAAAGTGTTAGTTAAATTAGTATAAGCCACTACCGGTTTCGAGACGCATTTTCCATACAGCCCTTTGTTCAATTTAACTTTCAAAAAAGATTTGGTAACACCCACTTTAGACCCCGCCCCCTCTCACTCCCTCTCCCTCGTAGATTCCTGATCGTTCTGTAGGCATGTTAGTGCATGCTAGTCTTTGACAAGATTAACACGCATGTGATAAATATTGGTGAAAGTTTAAGTTTAGTTTGTGGTGTATAGTGTTGTGAACATAGTGTAGTGTTGGTCCTGATGAAGAGACGGGTACGTCTCGAGACCGGTAGACCTAAAATCTGGTAGTGGTTTATACTAATTTAACTAACACTCTCTTACTGATCAATTTAATTGACGATCACAAGAGCGTGTAACACATGCTCATCGTGGACACCATGGTGTTGACCCTGGGACCCGTGACTCGCCGAAAAATTTGTTAATCTTGAAATCATTCCTAAATTGTACATATTGATTTGTGATAGTCTATATATTGTTCAGAATACTACTTGAATTGAATGAAAAAACTGCCCGAAGTTTTTGCTACTAGCTACGAGATATAATTCTGTTGGCTTCGTCTCGATAATATCTATTCACAGACACCCCCGTTGTCGTGTTTCGACATTTGACGATTGTTTCTTCCCGTTCGAACTTGCAGGTCACAAACCACGGCATCCCGAAGTTGATTGTGCGCGCCAAATTGTGCCGCTTATGTAAGGTGACTGCGCCTGATGCAATATAGAGATATCTTACATCTGTGCTCAATCCATTTTACATAATTAATTTCCACTTCAGTTATATGTACAACTCCTAGCACTGAAGCCACTGAAATAGCAGAAATGCCAAAGGTTGGATGGTCGACAGGAGTAACACTAAAAGATAGGATTAAAAGTTCACGCATTCGTGGTAGCCTGGGTGTTACGCACATAAACAGTAAGCTGGAGGAACGATAGCTGAGATGGGCACATAAGGCGGAGACCACCAGACCACACGGTAAAGCAGGTAATGTCTATGGAGCTCCATTGATAGTCATCCAGAGGAAAGCGCCCCAAAATCTCCTACAAAAACAGCCTGAATGAAAACGATACCCAAGAAGAAGACAGGGCCTGAGAACGTGAAGAGTCGACCCCTAAGGCCGGCCGCACTTTGATTGCGTCTTGCGTTGTCACGATCAGTTACTTTGCGCATTTCTCCAATGATGTTTGTGCCAAATGAATAATCTGTATCTTATGGAAAACTCTATTATGGCAGACTTAAATAATGACAAATTTCACGACTATCTATCTAATAGATTCACAAATTCTGGGGAGAATCGAAGTGCAACGAGAGCTCATAACATCGGAGAAATATTAAAAAGTTTTTTTGTTCGAAGTACATAACTATACCTCACCTTCATTAAACCAAATTATTTAACTTACAGGTATTTTTTTAGTTCTTTAGAGATTCTCCGCCATGATCTGCGCTGATGGTCACGTAGTTAAATCACTTTGGTCCCACAAACATTTGTGGTCATTTGTCAAATTGACAAAATTTTCAATATCCATCGTACGAAATCGCAAAAATTTCCGAACAAATCCGGATCGTGTCGGACGTCGCATCTATACGTGCGTACACGCACTACTAAATCGTGTACAGTGTGCGATGTTCAGTACTACTTCGAAGGTCAAGAATATGCGTATTCGTACGTATACGTACTACTCAATTTCGTACGAAAACGCATCCAGTGTGCGGCCGGCGTAAGCCTACCTAGACAGTGAGTTGGGACAGTTCAAGGAAGAAGAATACCTCGGCTATATGTCTGACTATTGCTTGACCACAATAACTTGGCGTGCGGCGACTTTGGAATTAAAACCCGCCCCGCCTGTACCCGGCGGTAACCCATCGCCCTGTCATTCACTACAATGTTATATTTGGTCGGGAGCTGTGACATCTTGATTACCAATATACACTGAATTATTATGTCCAAAACATCCTAAACAGTCCGGGATGGTGCGAGAACAATTGCCAACGAAGTATTAAAGTTTTGCGAAGCTGAAAAAGCAAATAATGGACCGATATTATCGTCTGACAGTTTGACAAGGTAGAACGGCCGCCATTACGGCTTGGTTTCTTTAGTGCTGCCCGACCAAATTTCTGTTAAAGGCTACGACACCGGTCACCGGACGTTCTGTACATTACGTATTGTGTAATAAATTTACACCCTGGCAACTTCTGTTACGCGACAGGGACGCCCTCCCTCGCACGCCAATTTATAGTGGTCGCATTCTACATGTCAGATTTTCGGACATGCGTCCCACAGTTCAAAACGATTTGAAAAATATATTTAAGTCGAAAATATCTTTAGTTCGTACGCTCGTATTAGCGAATTAAATAAATGGACAGTGATATATTTTTGCACATCCCTGACGCAAGCACGTATCTTCTATTTTCCTGTGTGACGCATTTTCCTGATTTTGCCTTCGCTGATGTCAAATGCATCCATTGGATATAGGTACCAAAGTGAAATTTTATTTTTATATATTATTCACATCTCTCACAATCTCTCGCAGTCACATATATGTGACGTCATATTAAACACCTGCGAATTCAGGGGATATTGAAATGCTTATTAAGTTAATACATTTACTAAAGTAAGTAAAGAAGAATATTTTAATTAGAGTAAAAGATTATTATATGAATTATAGAAGTCTCAGAGAGACGAAGCTATTTATGTGGGAAACGTGAATGGTAGTCTTATAGGGTGGCCCAGGGCATATGACCAGTGCTTATAGGCTGGCTTAAGTGATCACTTTTCACAATGCAACGTTCACCAATTCCGCCGTAGTAATTTTGAAAGTTGTATGTACTCGTATGTATGTTCTAAATCAGTTTCTTTCATATATTCGAATTGACTATGCTAGACACGTCTATAGTCCTTCGCCTAATGTACATAGTATACATTCGCAACTGGTAGTAATATCCGTATAATTTTAAATTGGAATATTAAACAATTTTTTTTAATATATGTATGATATTTTTCCGATTTTTTTTGTTATACACAAGAATGCGCCAGAAAATTATAATTTTCTATTTATTAATTCCTTGTGTGCTTGTGAGGAACGTTGCATCATGTAAAGTGATAACTTAAGCCAGCCCATACAGGTAATAAGTCCTGGGCCACCCTATAAAAACTTCTACATTTACATGCTTCCCATATAAATAAGTGTAGCTTCGTCTCTGTGCGACATCTGTAACTTATCTGAATTGATAATTAACCCTTGGTGAATGAAATCCATTAGTTTTGTTTTTAGAATGTACATTTAAAAATATAATTTCATATTTAATTAATTCTTCGTCAAAATGTTAAAAAAATATATATTATAACAAGGAATAAGAACTGTGGCTCCCTCATCATCTCTTCACTGATGAGGTCTATATTACTGCTAAGTATTTAAAAAAATGTTTAATCTGATATGTTATATATAAGAACTATATTTGTACCATAAATTAAATAAATTAAATAAAATTTTAAAAAAATATAAGACCGTGGTATATCCAAAACAACCAATCAGGCTTATAAGGTGTCTAGTGCACTGCGTACTGAACATTCATCCTTACATACATGTATTATATACTTCCTCACCTCACTAGGATGAACCTGTGCCGATATCAGCAGCTATACAAAAAAAGAATGATAAAATACCACATAAAATTAATTAAATATCTTAGATATTGTAGATATAAATAGAAAATGTAGAGAGAGAACACAAGTTAATATTATTGAATACAATAACATATAAAATAACGAATATAAAAGAAAGTCATGTAAAAAAATTAAATGTATTTTCACATGTCATGGCTGTGGGAGGAATGAATGAAAACACTGGAAATTATTAGCGATTTATTAATTAATTATTCAATGTACAAAGTCACTTAACATGAATTAAATTAAACTCTATTCTTTTCTACACTATGTCGCAATATATAACTCGTTTATGAACACTTTATTGTCGCTGGGTAACACGTATTTAACATTCACTATAACATTATATCCAATTCTCGCACTTATTAATCGCTCTGGTTTTTTTCACTACTTAGGTACTCCCTTCGATTACTCGCATTATTTATCGCTTCGATTACCTCGCGACTAGCCACACTGAGCATCGTCTCGTGGCTGACTTCGCACTGAATGAACTGTCAAACACGACAACTGAACTGCGCCGCGTCGACAGGTGAAGCTAATATAAGCGTGAAAAAATGCAGGAAAATCATGAGCGATGGAGTTGGAGGAGAAATAGTGTGGAAATATGAAAGCCTAGTCCAAACTGGAAAAACGATAACTCCCCCTTCTCTATCTAACACAACAATTCGTAGTATAGTTTAAAAATATTTAGTATTTTAAAAAAATAGTTTAGTTTGTTTTTACAAAAATTTAAAATTTGTGTACTATATATATATATACTATATATACTATATATACTATAAAATACTCCTAAAATCGCACGCCTAGAAAAACACCGCCACAATCTGAAATGTCAAGTTCTGAAAAAATCACATTTGGAGTTTTCAACTTATTATTCTTTATTTCTGTGTCTCAACATTGATTGAAACTTAACTGAATCAAACCGCATTTATAGTGCTTACACAATATAAGCTTTTTGAATATATGGCTTATGGCCATGTTTAAACCTCTATCGGGCGCAATATTGAATCAGCTAGTAAGTATTCTTAAAGTAATCAAGAATATTCGTTGCAAAAAATAGCGCATTGTTTATTAAAAGCGGTGATTTTACGAGCCATTCTTTTTACCACATCACAGGCCCTATTAGTGATACAGAAAGGACATAAAGGCTGTTTCCAGACACAGTACATTATTTTATTATAGTGGAAATGTCAGAACTAATGCATCAGCAAACTTTGTAATCCTCCGACTACACTCGTTAGGGAATGAACATGCAGAGGCGGTCGACACTTTTGCTGATAGTATAATTGTGTGCAGGACTAAATTGATACAATTCTTTACATCTCAAATAAATGGTAATGGATAATATATTTTTTTCTTCTTACTGCTTATATGTACTTGAATCTTTTAACTGTATATCTGTCGTATGTTATATACTTTTTTTTATATTATATATTGTATATTTTGTAAAAGCCCATTAGGGCGTTAAATAAATGTAAAGGTAAACCTCCACGTTCAGCGTATAAAACATATTTGTATCAACAAGGACGGAACATTCGACGCCGTACTTGTTCGAAATTACGAACCATCGTATATATATAGAGTTCGGGCTCAACATGCCTGTGAGATCAATATGACGATAACTGCATAGAATAGAGATATATGTAGAGTCAACTGAGTTGTGAGACTATCGACGTCAGGATAAGGCCGACGCCACACCAAGCGCATCTTCCGTCGCGTCTTTTTCGTCACGGAACGTTTCTTTCCATACAATATGCGCTTATCAAACACACTACGCATCAAATTGCTTTACCGAATTGACGCCATGGAAAAGACTAGTGTGGCGCCGGCCGAAAGAAGACATCTGGGAGGGACAGACTCCTACCCTTTCTAGGAGAGAATGTGTTATTGAAGTGACAGGCCCGAATTTAGATTAAATACTTAGATGATTTATAGTTTAAGGTACGCCTTAAAAGCGTAATTTTTATTACAAAACAATACTTTTAAGGCATACCTTAAGCTTTAAATCATCTAAGTATTGACTCTTAATTCGGTCCACAGTGTTGTTACAGATATTCTGAAAATATTTGATATTTCAGTATAGAGATAATTCGCATAACATACAAATAATATTAGCTAGAGATACGGAAGTCTTACATGATCATAAAAAAACTAGCGAGCCTTACAGTAGTCGCATATGGTGTGTAACATTTGACATCTCACAATTCAAAATAACAATTGAGCAGCGACAGAAACGAAAATCAAAATTTAAGAAAACTTTTACCGATATATTTATTAATTAGTAAATACAAGTAGAGAAAATGTATGTGCATTTATTTATTATTGAATTTTGCCGCACGAGGTAGGTACCGTATATCTACATACGCATTTTTATTTAGAAATGTGTTTGGTCACGTAAGCGAGTATAAATGTTTTCATTTATTTTCATAAATATTCAAAAATAATCACATAAATTACACAGAATTTGAGAATAAATCATTAAGGGTGGTTTTTGTTTAGATTAATGTAAAAAAATTAAGTATTTATTGAATAGTTTGGAAGATATAGGCCAAAATGTATCAAAGTTAAAACATCCACACGCTTGACACCAGTCGCGAAGCATATATACAAAATCAGAAGCGTTGGCTTTTAAAAGTGTGAGTTTTCGCTGTGATGGCACTTTCTAAACATTGATTTGTTTATAAACGATGATTTTTTCCATTGTGTGCGCTTCGCCGTATTGCGTTTAAATGAAATTGCGTGCGACTTATTTCCTGTAACGCATTTCCGTCCATTTTTGCCACAGTTGCGACATTAAAAACTGATTAGGCAGATGATTTTACATTTACGGCTAAAAACCGACATTTTTTGGTTTGTTGCAGTGTTGTCCTAGGAGTACGAAATCGTTTAAGGGGGGAGGTAAGGTTTTTAACTTTTTTTTCCGCATTTTATTTTTAATTTTTTAAATGAATGTATAACATCGTAAGAATATTGTGTCAAAATTTTAAGTCAATCGGAGCAAAATTGACGAAATTATGAACATTTGAGCGATACTCAGACTGATTTTCTATACCTGCTCGGGCAGCTAAGAGACGCGCTCACCTGAGGACTACCGGACGTGCTATTGTATTAGAAGAGTTTTGCGTAGACAAGGACACACAGATGCTGATGATGAAAGCTCTTTGCCGTGTGAACATGGCATCGATGATTATGTGTAAGTATAAAATAAGTGTTGAGTTTTATTTTGAATTTTACAATATTTTGAAGTGTGCAAAACTTCAAATCGTTTTCCCCACATCTCACGTTTTCAAAGTCGGTGTCCATCATAACTTCAAAACTACTGCACCGATCCTTTTGAAATTTTGAACACTATTTCTGTACATAATTTACGAGGTAACGCTGGAGAGTTTTTTTCAAATTTGTTATTAATTTATATTTTTTAATAACAAATTAGTCGATATTTTTCGCAAAAAATCGCGTTTTTCCCTTCAAAGTGTTCCAAAAAATTTAAAAATTGTAATTTCAAAAAACCCTCCCAGTGTTACCTGGGAAAATCTATTATCTAACGAATGAACTTTGATTTTTTGATTTCAGTTATGTTCACCAAGTTATGATGGACACCGCAATTCTACTTTTTTCCGAGACACGTCTGAATAATTGCTGCCATTGCCGTATTTTTTAATATTTCGTCTTGAAAATTTAACACAATATTCTTCAAATATCATACTTTAATGTACCATTGGTTTAAATAAAGAGATTTTAACTGTGTCGTCACAAAAACATGCCTTTTTTATACGAATTAACCTTACCCCCCCCTTAACACAGGAGCAAAAGGTTGACCTGTTCTTTATTTTTTATCTTTCGATTTAGACAATTTACATTTTAAATTACGATCTTCATTATTTTACTGTAGAGGAATATTAAATTTTTGATGGGCAAGAAAATTTAATGATAATGATTATTTAAATTGACAAAAATTATTCCTAATTCATCAGTTTCAATCAAATTATAATTTATACACGAAATGTTTCATCCGAAAAAATTCCTTTTAAAAATACGTATTTCGCTTGTAGGAAAAAATTACGTAAGTTTTTGAAGCGTGTAACGTTGTCAAAGTAACGTCCGGTGTGGCTGTATAGGTGATACAAAGATTCTCAAATATTTCAGTTGATTATTGATTAGTGTTGAGAACTTTCTGGAACGTTTTATTCCGTTTCTTTCCTCCTTCGCGCTAGCATTTATGTGTAGGTAGAAGCCTCTGATTTTCGATCAACGTGTTCACTAATAAATGAAGTTATTTTACAGGTTAATAATATACTAGCTGTGCCCGCGCGGCTTCGCACGCGTAGATTTTTAGTACACTGTCAGGATCGTCATTGAACCTTCGCGAACCTTCTAGAACATTCTCCTTCCAGAACTTTCAGGAAATTTATCGAATGTACAGGAACCTTCTAGACACACCGACACATTCCACCACTCAGTTTAGAACCTTATAGAATTTCGGGAATTTTCTAGAACCTTCGCCTTCCAGAACTTTCTAGAGCAGGTTTTTCCGGAACCTTTTAGACTCACCGATACAGTCGGCGCTCCTATTTTGAAACAATCTGAAGCATTTGCGGCCTTCCCATAACAAAACAATGTGCTAGAAAGCACATTTTCGTCACCCACTCCCACCCGCGCACAGCCACCCCCACCAAACTCGCATATTTTCGATGTGACACCAAGGGCTATCTACCACCATAACCACCGGTGGGTGGTTGTGGCTGGTTGTGGAGAAAACTTGGCGGATAGGGAAACACAGGTTTCTTTATATATATTGATTACGTTAATATAAACACAACATTTCAAACTACCATATTATATGAAAAGTATTAGGTCCTTACATATGAAATTGGCCTTTTGCCGTACTGGCAAATTTGATCTCAAATATCTTCTCTTTGGTTAGGAATTCCAAATCCAAATTTATACAGCTATTTACTCATGTATTTGTGTTTTGAAAATTATAATTCATTTGTTTTTTCCTCAACTGTTTTCTTCTTTGCGTCACTCAGTTTACAAAATGAAAAACTTGAAATATCGCATTATTTACGAGTACGAGTTCCACCGTGGCACCAGTGCTGCAGAAACGGCTCGAAAGATTAATGATGTGTATGGCGACGGTGCCGCAAAAGAAAACACAGTGCGTTTTTGGTTCCAACGTTTTCGTTCTGGAAATTTTGACCAGCAGAACAAGCCCCGTGGACGGCCGGAGACCAAAGTTGATAATGAAGAATTGAAGGCTATTGTGGAAGCGGATCCATCGCAAACCACATCCGAGTTAGCTGCAGGCTGCGGTGTTAGTGATAAAACTGTTTTAATCCACTTGAAGCAAATTGGTAAGGTGAAAAAGCTTGAAAGGTGGGTACCTCACGAATTGAGTGAAGCAAATCAACAAACGCGCGTTGACTGCTGCGTTGCATTACTCAACCGGCACAATAATGAAGGGATTTTAAATCGAATCATTACCTGTGATGAAAAGTGGATCCTGTTCGATAATCGGAAGCGCTCATCGCAATGGCTGAACCGTGCCAAACCAGCCAAACCATGCCCCAAGCGAAAATTGACTCCAAAAAGTTACTTGTGAGCGTTTGGTGGACAAGTGCTGGTGTCGTTCACTACAGCTTTCTTAAATCTGGCCAGACGATTACGGCAGATGTCTTTTGTCAGCAACTGCAAACCATGATGGAAAGGCTAGCTGCTAAACAACCGAGGCTGGTTAATCGCTCTAGGCCACTGCTGCTTCATGATAACGCTAGACCACACACTGCACAACAGACGGCTACCAAATTAGAGGAGCTTCAATTGGAATGTCTAAGACATCCACCGTACTCTCTGGACCTTGCCCCAACAGATTACCATTTTTTTCGAAATTTGGATAACTTGTTGCAAAGGAAAAAATTCAACTCCGATGGGGCAGTCCAAACCGCTTTCAAAGATTTTATTGATTCCCGTCCGAATGGTTTTTTTAGTAAAGGGATCGATGAACTACCTATGAGATGGCAAAAGTGCATAGATAGCAATGGTACATACTTTGATTAAATAAATATATTATAAAAAAAAAAAATCAGCTTTATGTTCCTCCCATACTAAACGCCAATTTCATATGTAAGGACCTTATATTTGATACTTGTTTTTATTAAATATACTATAACAGTATAAAGATTTCTTTGATTTCTCATTCAAAATTCGAGAGAAATTTTTACAATTATCATTATCCATAACATAGGAAGGTGTTTCAAGTTAATCCAAAAATGTCGTGATCGTGCATATCTACAATTTCGTTTTACAATAGTGTCTAGCCGACAAAATTGGGTTCGGATATATGGGCCAAATGGTGTGGCTTTTTATGGTAATATTGCTGAGTCGGGTCAAACAAGTAGGTAAACACATTGTTTCATCGTTTTGGTGTTCATACCCTTAAGCCATGTATTCACTAGGGGACGAATTGTCCCTCAACAGCACGCGCGGTATAAATTCTACGTGACGTTGCAACGTCGTGCACTGTTCCGCGACGTCGCGCACTACATAGCGCGGCATTTCTACGTGCCGTGGCAACGTTGCCATGCGCACGGTACCCGAGCGAGCTCACTGCGACATTACGCCGAGCGTCAGTACCACGTGCTATATTTATAAGTGAATGCGCATGCGCCGTATCCGTTAATGACATTAACGTTGGGAAACGAAATTGTTCTCCAACTCATCGCGCTCTTCCAAAGTTGTACAATTTTCAGGGACACTTCAAACCGTGAATATAAAAATTAAATGATGTGCGGGCCAACAGCGTTCTTTAATATTGTCTTGTAATTAATTGTCAAAATCAGTTGTTGTCATTCGAGTGAAATTGACAAAAGAGCCGTCAGACATTCGAAGATCGCATAGAATATCCATCCTTCTTTCTCTTTGCAGTAAATAATTTCGCACCCACCACCTTTTTCTCCTCTTACGTTTCGATAAACTCGTTAAAATAAATAGATACGCAGCACTAATCATCATAACCTCATCGGGCGACATTTCCACGATAAGTGATATGTGAGTCCCGGTGTGTACACGTCAAATGACCGCGTCATTGTCCCCGAAACATGAGCGTAGATTTTGATGCGACATGCCGCGCGGAATGTTTCGCGATTTGTCCCCTAGTGAAAACATGACTTTAAACTTCAATACAACAAAACAATTTGCTTCATACGCATGGCTTACAAATACTTTTTTTTTTCTTAAATGAAAAGACGCCTATGATTCGTGTGTTTGAGTTATATAATCCATTCATTTTTCTAAAAATATATATATTTTTTAAATTTCACTCGATGGCAAGTAATTTATTAATTCGATACCTATACCCCACGCGTTCAGTCATAATAAAATGTTATTTTTTAATCTACGTAAAGGTGTGAGATAAAATTATTATTAAAAATTCCTTCAGAAAATGGAATCGTTTCTGTTTCCCAGTCGAAGGTCCAATTACAAACTCAATCGGACATCGGAACCGCTTCATTTTATTTATTTATTTTTCTGAATGAAATCTTATTTCCACGAGTTATATAATTCGAAGGTGATCCTGTATTCTCTTTAATTTACATAATTCATTTCTCGTCGATCGGAGAGATGGAATCAATAGTGACGTCCTTAGCTTATGTATCACTAGAGATTACGTGTCTCCACATTTTTTTTAATTTTCGGGACTCGAAACATAAAAGTTCCGAGAATTTCCAAGAATCAAGACCATTCTTTTAATTTTATTTAAAATTAAGATAATTTAATCAATATTCAAACGTATGTGGATATTATCGACGTGAAAAACGTATATTTATATTAATTAATTTATTACAACAAATAAAATCGTTTGATTCGTAAAGTTATAGTTTTTAAATTAGAATCACAATTATATACAGGTTAACTCGTAACAAGTGGCAACAACTTCCGGAGGAATCTTCTTCATTATATTTTAAAAAATATATATTTTTTACACTTCGGGTGAAATATTGACAATTACGGCGATAAGTGTCAAAAAATTTGCATTTTTACAATATTTTTGACGTTATTCTGTAAATGTAACTCATTTCGGGCATTAAAAATTTAAGTAAAATAAAATTATGTATTACAACCTTTCAAATAAATTGGTTCAAATTCCTCCACGGTTTTCATCATTTAATTTGATTTGTATCAAGGGGAATGAATTGTTAATGTTAAATATTAATTACTTTCATGATAGTCTGACGTTTTACAAAAGATAAGTCGGAAATATTGAGAAAAAAATACAAACTTTGATGTCACTTTTCTCCTTAATGATAAGTATTTCTCATTCTCCGTAACTCTAGACATTTTACCAAAAGTATATAATATATTTTCTGTTTAAAATTGGATGAGGACGACTCCCCAGAAGGTTTTTGTACAAGCTACGAGACCTTGTATATATTGACTAAAAAAAACACGTCTCTCTATTTTCCTAATTATCTTTTATTATACCTATTCTATATTCTATTTATACCTACTATCACTAAATATAATATATTAAAAAAATCATAACAACCAAGTTTTTATTATACTCCCTTTCTTTGTAAAATATAACAACAATTAAAGTCAAATTAAAACATATAACATAACACTAAACTTACAGTAATTTAATATATTTCTAAAATGTCAGATCTTTTGATAAGACACTTCATGCTTTGAAGATTAAATTCTAAAAACATTTGTCAGTCAATTTAGATTTTCGACATTCGTAGTGAAGTACCTATTATGTATACCGACGGAGTAATTCAAATTTAGAAAATATTCCGCGACGTTATCGGACCGCTATGCTAATAATTAAACTTTTCTAATGATTCCAATTTGAAAAAACCAATAAAATTTCTAAAAATCCGAAATTATACTATAATTATTAATTTTTTTAACGAAAATTTGATAGATCATCTTGAAAGTCGCTACGAGCCTACTTGCCAAGTTTCAGTTTGATTGAATCATGGGAAAAGGGTTAAAAATTGATCCAAAGTTTTTTCACTCGGCAGGCAAGCAAGCAAGCAAGCAAGCAGACGCCAAGAGTTAATATAAAGGGAGTAATGACCTATTTCTTATTACTGTTTATTTTCTGAAGATATTGTACCTACTCTATCATCACTATTGCCATCAATATTGAGGTCAGCATCATCATATTTCGGTACTAAAATCTTTCTTATTTCTAGATTTGCCGCACGATTTACGGAAAGCTTTTTAAAATCTTTACATATTCTAAATATATATAAATCGCGATTTTTTTAATTGACTGTTACATTTTTTCAAGGTGATTATTATAGTTAAGCTTGCTGTCTAAATATACTCCAAGATCCCTACACAACAATTTTTTAATTACCTATAGTCTCATAATTTAAATAGTAATTGAAGTAAATTTTTAAAATATTTCTTTTATATGAAATTGAAAAGCATTATATAATTTTAATTAAGATTTCTTACAAATTGTTTTTTCTTATAACTTTTTATAACCAAGTGTAATCCGTAAAAAATGACAGTACATTTACATGTCGGTTCCTAAGGAAGTATTCATTTATTTATATTTTTAAGAAAAAGAAAATAAAAAAACATACAAAAATATTTTTTGTAAAATATTTGAAGTTACGACGGACGGACGGACAGACAGATCGACCGACGGGAATTGGGATGGGATATTATTTCATTTTTGTCATGTTTATGTACTTAGATAACTATACTTTTTTTCCTTATGTTGTAAAAGCCCAAATCAGGGCGTATATTATCCCAATTATAATAATTTCGTCGTCTGTCCATCCATCCATCCATCCGTCTGTCTGTTTGTCTGTCCTCGTAACTTCGTGTTACGTCCGTAACTTCTTTATAGTATATTTTATGTTTTTTTCTCTTTTTTTTCTTTTCTTATCGTTATTTTTGACGGGTTACAGCTAGTTATTAATAAATTATAAATAAATACATTTTAATTGTTTAAATTCATTTCATGGGAGACTTAAGTATTGAAGATACCGTCACTCAATGAAACGTAAAAATTGGAGGAACACTCCCGTGAAGTTATGACTAAACGCTGAAGCGGGTGGTGAAGATGCAGCCGATGCTTACAGGAGTCGAGAAGAGAGCGCCCCTTTTCAACCCCATGCTTTACTTCCTTTGCCCCGTTTTACACTTGCCAGCGGAACCTTGAGGGTCCATCACTCGTCATTATACCCACCACAATTATAAAGTAGGAAAAAAAACGAACTGAATTAAACTCACTCACAACCGTTGGGTCTTGGTAATTTTGGAGGATGCACTCCGAAGCAAAATTGAGAACTATTTTATAGATTTAGCGTTTAAATCATGCTCTTTGAAATTTTATTTTCGTCATGGTTTTCCTTTCAATAGAACCCTTTTGCGTGAACTATAACGGCTTCATTTCTTTGAAAGAGTGGAATATGTGTGTCCACCCAATCATGACGTATGGTATCGAGACAAGGTCTGACACTACCAGAACTAAAAACCTCCTAAGAACAACTGAGATGAAGACCTCCGACCCATTGCGGGACTGACAACCCGAGACCGAGTGAGGAATTCCGAAATACGAAGGACTTGTAACTTCAAGGATATTCCGATGGGAAAGATCTAGAAGACGTTACTGGAGAGATCATGTGAAGAGAGTTTGTTCTCAGAGAGTTGTGAGTAGTGGTTCTGGTACCAGACTACCATGAAGACCGCATATAACATGGCGAGATAACTGGACATCTGTATACCAGGAATATGCTCCGAGCAATGACATGACGCAGTCCTAAATGAAGCAGAAGAAGAAGAAGAATAAGTTTTTGTATTTATTGTTTAGTTGTTAATTAAGCCCTGATGAAGCTTGAGTCAAGCAAAACCATTTGGCGTTAGTGTTTAATAAATTCATGGTTATATACAAAGTTGGCGTTTTTTAATTTATTTTAATACGTCAAACCACAAATAATTGCTTTCAACCAATGAATTAAATACGTAAAATGATTCAAATAAATAACATATATTTATACAACTTTCAAAAATTTGATAGATGTGTGATTGTTTTTGGGTGGAATCAGTGATCATCACATTGTGTAAAGTGATCACTTAAGCCATGTATTCACTAGGGGACAAATCGCGAAACATTCCGCTCGGCATGTCGCATCAACATCTACGCTCATGTTTCGGGGACAATGACGCGGTCATTTGACGTGTACACACCGGGACTCGCATATCTTGTCGCGGAAATGTCAACTCTTTTTCTTCCCTCCCCCTTCCCTCCTTCCATCCTGTAAGAACCCGAGGTCTGAAGATTCGACGAGATGCGGGATATCATTGGCGTGAAACGGGGTTTCCGCGCAACTCGAAACGTTTTTTTTGGGTCGCAATTTCAAATTAACGAGGTTTTACTGTAGGGAAAATTGAAATTATTAAAAACAAGGTCCTTTTTTTGCAAAATAATATCGTTTTCCAGACGTTCCGGCATATATCGCCTATGAGGATGATTGACCAGCCGCGTATGCTGATTAGGGTTAATGAGTTATCGAAATAGTAAGAGGAGAATGCGAAATTATTTACTGCAAAGAGAAAGAAGGACGGACATTCTATGCGATCTTCGATCGATACAGCTCGATGAGTTCAAGAACGATTTCGTTTCCCCGCATTGTCATCTTGACAGATACAGCGCATGCGTATTCACTTGTAAACATACCACGTGGTACTGACGCTCCGCGGAATGTTGCAGTGAGCTCGCTCGGGTACCGTGCGCATGGCAACGTTGCCACGGCACGTAGAAATGCCGCGCTATGTTGTGCGCGACGTCGCGGAACAGTGCATGACGTTGCAACGTTACGTAGAGTGCCGCGCGTGCTGTTGAGGGACAATTTGTCCCTTTTTGAATACATGGCTTTAAGCAAGCCAAAATAGGTCGTAAATCCTACAGACGCCCAAAAACGACTTCCGTGCATGCTTTCATCCCCCTAAGCGCCCTTAACAGCGCCTTCGGTAATTGTTTATATGCCAATGCAACAGACCAGACCACAAAAGCCTTCATTTAGTGGCACAATGCGATTTGTGACACATGGCGATACGCGATACATTAGAGCCGAGCAATTCAAACAACTCGACGCCTTTCAGCCCTAGTCTACATTACGATAAAATCATAATAATTGTGTGAGGTAAATGTACACTAGATATCGGAACATTTCGAGGAGAATAAATAATATCGGAGATTTTATCAGCGCACGAACACAGTGTATTGTCTTTGGGCAGTTTAAGCAGGGTTGTCACCAGAGTAGAACAAACCGCGATAGCCGCTATAAATCAAATAGTTAGTGATAATATATTCGAATATTCGAATATATTCGTAAAATTTTTAAGGAAGGAATAATTTACTTCGGATGATAAATAGATTCTATATTTTTTAAAAAACACAATAATTGTAGAATGTTATAAAAGACAACAAAAATTATACTGAAAAATAATGTTGAATTTAGAAGTAAAAAAAAAAACATTAAAAAAATATCTCGATTACTGACAAAATTTTAGATATGTTTATATTACTTCATATCTCACACTCCATGTGTTTTTTTAAAATTATTTTGTATATAACTTTTTTTCAGCTCATATATTTATGAAAGCTTAATACTAAAGAATAATAGAACCAACTCCATTGTTTACAAAACAAAGTGTACTAACCTTAAGTGCTAACCATAAAGATAAGCATAAGACTTTAAAAAAAGGCAAATGCAAAAGATGTCCGACAATTTACGACGTTTACATCTTTCATGTCCGACTTCCATATAGCCGAAAATGCTTGCATATGACTTCCAGGGTTCGTAAACCTTTGTTTCGTTTAGAAAAATATTTAAAATCTTATGATTTAAATATGAGCGAATACTTTACGAATACTTTTTAAAGTATTCGAATAACGAATACTTAAAAACAGGCGAATATATTCGAGATTCGGATTGGAGGCTCTAAATGAACGGAGCGCACTGGAGCATGTTCGTGAAATTCTCGCAAATATGGCTACGGCTCGTCACATTCTTGCAATTTCAATTACACCAGCAACAACAGCTGAAGAACTAACAAACACTAAGCACTGTTTATTTTCTGGTTACCATAACCATTCAGAATCTATGAGTTGGAATTTTCCGGACGTTTTCTTTAGCCGAAGTAACCCGTTGCATTCTTACCAAAACGCTTGTATAAGTCACATTTGTTATTTTAAACGTTTACCGATTTCAATACTACTGTATCATCGTGAAGACAGACACAAAGTCCGTCTATATTTTAATTGTTTTAAATTAAATATATTTATACCTATTTCAAAAGGACATTTGTAGTGGAAATGAAGGATAAGGATAGAAATGGCGAGTATATAAAATGCTATACATTCGATGAATTAAATTGGTTATTAGTTACATTATAGTTGAGGAATTTATGATCTCTAAACAATCTTTATTATTGATATGTAAAATTTCAATGCCGTTTTATTTTTTAAATATGCGGCCTATCGCCAAAGGTTGGCTTGATTATTCTTAAAAATTATTATCAAGGCGTCGTATTATTTTATTCTAATATTATAATTACGGATAGTTTTACTTTTATGAAATGCTAATCAGTAATTGCAGTTTAGTTATGTATATCGGAATCAATACTATATTGTAATAACTTTAACAAATAGAGAAATATTAAACATTTTTATTTATTTACCTTTTAGGTAAGGTTTTCCTAATTAAAATAATTGATTAATAATAATAATAATATTGCTGAGTTGGTTCAAAAAAGTAGGTTAATAGACTAGGAACACAATATTGTAATTCTATCCATACTCTATGAAACTATTTGTTTGACATGACTCAGCAATATTGCCACAACAAACGCTACTTTTTGACCCACATAGACCCAAATAGTTTTGTCGAATGGACAATATTGGATCATGAAATTGGGTCAAGTATGCACGACAATTAGCGACGGAAAATTTCATCGATTGTTCATTTTGTTGTTCATTCTAGCGAACTGTACACTTTCGATCATTTTCCTGCCTAAAAGTATATCTGACGGGTGTTATATTTGGGATCGGGGGGGGGGGTTCAGTCGTCATTTTAATTCGCTCATTTGTCCACAAAAACAGTTAACTGTTCACTCTCGATATCTTTCTCAGCCTTCCCTCTTCTATCGAACATACTTCCCAAATACAAAAATTCATCTACGTACTAAATGAAATATCGTCTGTCATAATCTTTTCTGACGATTATGACAGTTCATGCAAAAAATATCACATCCTACCATTATACAAACGTCGGGAAATAGGTGATTTGATGTACCTACTAAAAATTGTATCAGGCAACGTAGACTGTCCTGAACTATTAAATAGACTAAAATTCCATGTTCCCTGTAGATCTCGTAGACACAACCCAGTCTTTCACATTGATTTTACCTCATCCAACTATCGTCATAATTCATATTTCTTGAGGGTATGCATTCAATAAACTGATAAGATTATTGGATATTATGGCGATGCATTCAATAAACTGATAAGATTATTGGATATTGCGGCGATGCATTCAATAAACTGATAAGATTATTGGATATTGCGGCGATGCATTCAATAAACTGATAAGATTATTGGATATTGATCTGTTCGAGTGCAGCCACACAAGATTAAGAAAAACTTTTGAGTGCAGAATTTTTTTCCTACTTAATAATTAAGTCTCTTTTTCTCTTGTTCATTATTTTTGTATTATTTTTAACATGCCTATGTTTTTCTGCTAATAATTAAGTTTATTTTTCTTTTGTTTAAATTTTTTATTCTTTCTTGTTATATAATTCTTAACACGCCTTAGTTTAATTCATAAATATTTATCATTACTAACATATTTCTAAATGTGGAGACCTGTAATTGGCCATCTATATTATATCAATGTTTTCTATGCTTCTTTGTTGTACTGTTGGTCTTCCATGAATATTAAATAAATAAATAAATAAATAACCAGATTTATGGACAACCCTGGCATCCAATATCCTGCCGGACGACATGTCTGCGCATGACCGGATGGACAAGATCCGAGCAGGGATGAAATCTTCGAACGCACGTACCCCGCAGGCACGTTGATGTCGCGCCTACTTGGGTACATACTGAAATCGGACCACGTAAGGCTGCGCAAACAACCCTTACATTTTATTGTTCAGGGGAGCACATTACACACATTATAAACACCACACATCTCAAAAGTTTAGTGGTTGGAGAAAAAGTTGCGTCGTATGTGCAAAAACTTTCGTCTGGATTTTATTCATTTGTTTTTTATTCGCCCTTAGGTCATTTAAATGGAAGAATTAATAATTTAAACAAATAACAGTACAATAAAATTGTTACTGTAGTGAATTCGAGTGACATCTGTTTGGTGAATGAGAGTGACAGACGGCCTGGAAGAACGAGAGAGCGAATGGTATAAAGCGAGAGGCGCCATTTTGCGGGCTCTCTTATTCCGTAACCGCTGTGTGTAACTTGTAATAATTGTTAACCAATATATATCTGGAAGCCACGACAACAAGTTTCATTGGAAATCCGAACATTAAGGTTTTTCTCCACACACGCGGGAGAAACATTAGAGCCATTTAAATATGTTAAAATAAAATTAATGTTAAAAAAATGCAGATACGGTCCATTAATTAATGCAGTTCAAAAAATAATGTGCGCTTATCAAACACATTACGCGGGTGATCGGTCGATCAAATTGCTTTGTCAAATTGACGCGACGGAAAAAACTCGGCGGATCATCCGCTTAGTGTGGTGCCGGCCTTACTGCTCCATTTTCTCTTTTTTCACAAGCTCGTTGCAATTAGGTAAGCATAACAAAAAGGACGAGTAATTTTATTTTGTGTATGGGGCTACGTGAATATTGCAATAATAATTTAATGTAATTATTATTTTTACCATGAATAATTGCAGTGTATGTAGATGAACGTCTGTCGGAATGAATGAAAGAGATAGAATATAAGAGAGAATGAATGGGGATAAAAGAGACGCGCTATTAGCCACTTAGCATTTAACCACCGCGAGGGTGACTATCACTAAAGCTACCTGTATACCACTAATAATATTGTCGCGATCTTTGTTACTCTTTGTTACTTAAGTCAATAAATAATCTTCAGGTGTAATATCGATTTTATCTGGATCCCAATTTTCCTACAACGTCTCCTCCTTAGTTTAAAGGACGAAAATATTACAATAATGTCCCAATCATTAAAAAATTGCATTAACTTGTGAAAAGAGGGTCTGATTACAGAAAAATTTATTCAAAAATATAAATCTCCAATAATCACTATAAAATTAATTTTGTGAAAATTATCTCCCTTTCTTAATTTTACATTCACAAATCGGATTAAGTTATTATTGTCTCCCGTATTTTAAATAAGCGTGAATAGTGATTTATGAGTGCTCGGGTTTATAAGTCGTGGGCAGAGACGGACTGGTGATACAAATCACTAAACCACCCCTGGTGACGTCACGAACCTTCGCGCCTCTGTTTCATTCATATTAAATGATTTCTAGCCCGGGCAGTGGCTCTCAAACTTTCGCGTTCATCTATTTGTTTTACATTTGTTAAAAATAAATATTTGCTTGAGAACCGCCAGGCTGAAGTATCAGATTTATTATTTTTACTCCCTTTCTTTTAACTCGTAGCGTCTGCTTGTCTACTTGTCGTCTTGTCTGCTTATCTGACGAAAAAACTTTGGATCGACTTTTAACCCTTTTCCCGTGATCCAATCGAGCTGAAACTTTGCAAGTAGACTCGTCGCGACGATCAAGAAGATCTATCAAATTTTCGTTAAAAAATAATAATAATTATAGTATTATTTCGGATTTTTAGAAATTTTAATGGTTTTTTCAAATTGGAATCATTGCCAAAGTTTGATTACTAGCAACGGCGACCCGATAACTTCGCGGAATATTTTATAAATTTGAATTACTCCGTCGGTATACATAATAGGTACTTCACTACGAATGTCGAAAATCTAAATTGACTGACAAATGTTTTTAGGATTTAATCTTCAAAGCATGAAGTGTCTTATCAAAGCTCAAAACATCTGACATTTTAGAAATATATTAAATTACTGTAAGTTTAGTGTTACGTTATATGTTTTAATTCGTCTTTAATTGTTTTTATATCTTACAAAGAAAGGGAGTATAATAAAAACTTGGTTTTTATGGGTTACTTTTTTATCAGTATCAGATTATTTACAATTGGTGATCAATTGAAATAAATTGTGGCTACTTCGCCACATGAATGTAATCATTTTTTTTAATACAACATACAGTTTATTACATTTTATTTTATTAAAGTCTATTAAAAGTATAATTAATACATAAATTTTATTTCGCTGTACTTCTCAAAAAAAGAAAGTATGGAAAAAAAATAGAATATAATATATTAACTCTTAATAATTTCAAACACATAATTCTCAATGTAACCAACAAACTAGCACTCCCAGATGGCGCTGCTTACACACAAACACTAATATACCACGATTTTGCAATAATTTTTTTTAACACGAGTTTATTTTATATTTGAAAATATCACAAGCACATTACACAAAAATTATAATTAAAAAATGATTTATATAAATAAAATATAAATTTTATTTTTTTAATATATGGCACTAGCGTACCCATTGCACGATGGTGCGTGCAATTTAGATTGGCGGCAGACTTACTGATGATTAAGTAATGAAGAAGAAGAAGACGGACTCACTGTTGGTTGAGTAACGAAGAAGAAGATTAACGGTAAACACTGAGCGCCAAGCTCCCCTTTTCGGTGACACCCCGGCCGCGAAGATCGGACTGCGCGTTCGGGAGTAAAGGCCGGAAAACTTAAAAACAAAATGTAGCGCCCGCTGCGCGATCAAACCGCTCACTGCGCGGTCGAAGCATCCGCTGCGGGCCGCTGCGTCCGCTGTGCGACTGAAGCTTGGAATGTCGTCAAAGATTTTTCAGTTTTAAATCATTGTGTGCGTAAAGAAGAAAAATATGAAAAATTGGTTTTTTCAAAGAAAAATTTTACATTTCAAAAAAAAAAATTCGACTTTTTTTCAAAAAAATATATTTTAATTTTTTCAAAAAACAATTTTACTTTAAAATATTACGAGATTCATACTTTATTTCATAGTTTGTGTTTATGGTGTGTTTCACTTCTGTAATTGGGCCTGAACAAAGCCTGTTGTATGTGAAGTTTTGCCGTACGCATTTTCCACTATGAGCAGTTTTCCATGTGAGATATGTGTCTTATATATTGTTTCCATGCGTCCTGTATACAGTTGTCTGGTCACCTTTCGTTACCGATCGGTTTTACTTCAGTCTCAAAAGTTGTCAAAGTGGGTGTCAAATTCGTATGTGGAAATAAGTGGTCGCACTTATTTCCAATCACCTGTTTGATACTCTCTTAATTGATTGTCGCTTGTTCACACCGCTGGCCACACTCGCACAGTTTTATTTTCTGTGTTCTTAATGTCACGCTGTCAAATAAAAACGATTCTCCGCACGTGTCCGCTCGCCTTCTATACTAAACGTTCATTTCGCGATGCCTCGAGAACGTTTTTTCTCCATATTTTTAATAGTTTCTTCATATTTTTAGTAATAATGAAAATAGCTCAATTATCCTTGATTCATGGGGATCGTTAGATAATATATTTTCCCATCAAAAAGTTGGAGAAGCATCTTGACAGGATTTTACAGACAGTCGGAAAATCCGCAAAATCTAAACAACGCAAATGTGGTCCTCTTGTGAATAAATTTGGTCCGAAAATTTAATATTCTTTTTGAGTTATCTCCTCTCGTGGACACGGCTCGGCCCACAATACCGTTGTGTAATATCACCTCTGTGAGTTACCGTCAAAGTTTTCAACGCTGGCAATGCGCGGAATGCCCGTGCGCTTTGCCGAAATGAGAAAAAGTTTGCGGAAAAGGCAAAGTATGAAATATGATTTTCTAGCGTAAATTGTCTATTTCATAATATAACGTCGGGGATAGTTTTCTAAGTGTGTCAAACTAGACACCGCTTTCCATTTTGTGAAACATTTCATTAGTAACAATGAGCAGACCTCTGTTTGAGCGGTCGTGTATGGTGATGATGATGCGCGGGCCGACAGATGAGGTGTGAGCAAGACGACCGGCAGTCTTAGTTTCATTGGGTTGCATAACCGCCAAATATAATATATGTCGTAAGCCATCATTGTAATTATACTAGGAATACATTTTTTAAATCACACTGATTTTTTTATTAATTTACTGTAAAGGAATTCTTAATTTGCTTCCCACACCGAAGGTTTCGGGTTCTGCGGTGAGGTCACAATTAATCTATGTGATTTACTCAAGCCTGTTTTGTTATTTGTTTCGCTTCTGTAATTGGGCCTCTTGGGCCGTTGAAGCTTAAATAAAAAATAAGATTTTTAATATAATTAACAGAGTGTACATTTTATCTTGATGAAGGGTCCATTTTCTCGGACACATGTTGGTATATACAACAAACTGGTGGTATAAACAAAGTATATGTTTGTTAATTATTCTAATAATGTCACCACAAAATCATTTGGTGTTTATTGAAGAAGAAAATACGATTTTTATTTTTCCGATGTAGAATATTGTCTATTCTATAGAAGCAAGCACTTGTATTTAGTAGAGGAGTATGCTGAAATTATTTAGTTTTTATACAGGTATGTTTTTATATACCTGCGATTTTACATTTATTTTGAACTTAATAATTTCACTTAGAATGCTAATATTATCTTCGCCAGCTCTCCACGAATTGATAATTTCATCTAATTTCCAGGTACTCGTTTCAAAAATATTAATTAGATCGTAAATTTTCGTATTCAAGCCACACGTATTTCCACACGTCTTTAACAAACCCACTTCTTCTTCTTCATCAGCCTTCGTCCTTCCCCTGCTGGATATAGGCCCCTTCCTTATTATTCCATTATTCCCTGTTGTTTGCTAATTGTAGCCATTTCTTTCCCCTCACAGCGACTATATCATCGGTCCATCTCTTTTGAGGTCTTTCGATGCCTCTTTTATTCTCCCAAGGTCTCCATTTCAGAACTCTGGGAGGCCATCTTGTCTTGCAACGTATCCTGCCCATTGCCATTTTAGCTTCGCTACACGATCCATGATATCCACTACTTTAGTTCTGCGCCTAATTTCGTCGTTTCTTATTCTATCTCTTAGGCTGACTCCAAGCAAGTGCTTCTTGAAAAGTATCTATGTTTCTAGTTAATAAATCTAATGTTGGTATTGTGTGACTTTTTCTGTTTGCCAAAGCTTTCTTTTCCATTCTTGTATTTACACTAAAAAATGCCGTACCTAATCTGTGGTCACTGTCTGTGTCAAATTTATTTAATACCGAGACGTCCTTACACTATTTCTTATCGTCTGTCAGAATGTAGTCTATCTCATTTCTGGTCTTTCCGTCTTGGCTTCTCCAAGTCCATCTTCTTTGTGTTTGTTTTTTAAAGAAGGTATTTCGACAGTAAAATTCTTCTTAACGTAGATAGTCCAGCAACATTTCGCCCACAAACCCACAACGATAATTTAAAAAAATCCGTATTTTATGAATCAGCTCTCCGAACCAAAATTATTTTAATTACCGAATCGATAGTAACCAGATCAACCCATAGCAGCACTGACTATAACTATATTAGCTATAACGGGAGTTAAGTTTTCCGATGACAAAATGTTCCGGATTTAAAAAGAAATGAAATTTAGTTTTCTTATTTTATTTTAACTGACCATAGCGGAAAAAGAATACAGTTATAATATTCCCTGAATATTGGGTTGGGTTGCATTAGTCTATGAAAGAATCGGTCTGCAATCTTGCTTCATTAAACCTGTGAATATTTTATTCCTGGATAACAACCCTTACACGTATCACGAAACTTTTTCAAAACACGGAAAAAGTCAAGCGGTAAAGTGCAGACTTCTTGTCTTGTTTCTCTAAACTGCTGAATATATAAAATAAATAATTTGCAAACCATGACTCGATCAGCAATTGACTATTTATTTTATTATATTATTATATTTTGATGGCTATAAATTCCGCTACAAGAACTCATAAAGTTGACAACTTCTCTCATTATCACGACGAGCCGAAGGCTCCTGCAGGTTATGAAATGAAGTTATTTAATTTTTTCAATTGATTCAGCAACATTGTAGATTGACATTTTTAAAAATATTGATTGTATTAGATATTTCTATAAATCTACTTATATTATATGATTAATTACACCTACATGTTTCGGAAATACCTTTCAATCGAAAGGGTGTCATACATTATTCATTTTGATATTTTGACATATTCAATATAACACCCTGACGATCGAAAGGTATTTCCGAAACATGTAGGTGTAATTAATCAAATAATATAAGTAGATTTATACAAATATCTAATACAATCAATATTTTTAAGTTATTTAAGTTTGTAAAATTCCACTGACATTTTCAAACGCGAATTAACTGAAGATCTATGGATTAGGGGGCATAAGAGAAACTTAAAATTGAAAGTAGTGGGTGTCGTTGTAGTTAATCAAGATATATTGGTGAATGCTTATTTAAATTAAATAGCTTTAGAGATTTGTGTTGTGTGAACAAAATGTGGTTAAAAGCGAAATATAAAGACCTCCAAGGCTCGGGTTATTATTTGTGTTCAATATTTCATTATCTTGGCGGCCCTCGTAGTCTAATATATAAGACACTGGCTACATACATACCGTTACATGCCAATGTACGAGTGAGCGATATATGTGCGAAAGAGACAGAGTTATATGACCGCTTCACGCTAGACAGTGATGCAATTAAGCACTTGACGTTAGTTGACGTTTTTTTCAGTTATGTACACCACACACTAACTAACTAACTAACTAAACATCACGTCGTTTCCCCGCAGGGGTAGGCGGGGAGGATTTAACGCCACACTCTTCTATCCTGGCACACCACTTTTGCTTCGACCACATTCATACATACGCCGGTTGTTGCGGCTTTTAACGGGGCCATCCTCAAACACTTGTTGTATCTGATCGCTGACCAGGTCTTTCGCGGACGCCCTCTACTCCTGTTGCCTTCAACACTCGCCTCATATATTTTCTTAACCATCCTTTCCTCGTTCATACGTTCCACGTGATCAAACCATCTCAGCACTCCTTTCTTTATTCTATCTACCACACTACAGCCAGCATTGCATTCACGTCTAATTTGTTCATTCCTTACTCTATCGACCAAAGATTTTCCACACAAGCGTCTTAGTGACCGCATTTTCTCTTTTGCCAATTCCAGGCTTCACTTCCATACATTAGGGTTGGCACTAGAACGACATTATATACCGCTAGTCTTGCTTCCTTTGACAGATTCTTATTGGCCATAATTGCATTATTGCCATAATTGCACACAAGTTATTTTATTTGTTAATATTAATGATTTCGAAGCAATTTAAAAAAATTGTGGATAAGTTTGCCTCGGATTATAAAATTCTAGAGACCTACAACATCTATCGAATTTTTTGAAAGTTGTATTTATGTTAACTTTGTACAACTCGTTTCACACGTGTCTTGTATTTACAACGCCGTCTGTGGTTGAAATTTCTCATCCATGAAAATCCATGCTACGAACCAGTATACAGGGTTATTTGTAAAACATTAATAACCTCGCAGGGCTATATTTCTGCCTTGATTATGAGTCGAAAATGTTCAAGCTATTATGACCTTATATCAATAGTTAAGGAGATATGCGACATCAAAATTTGCATTTTTTTTCAATATTTCTGACTTATTTTTTGTAAAACGTTGGACTATCATTACAGTAACTTATATAGAATATGAAAAATTCATTCCTTTTAATACAAGTCAAATAAAAAAATAAAAACCTTCGAATTCCAATTGGAAAACATTCCAATTGGAATTTTTTCGGGGTTTTTATCATTTTATTAAACATGTATTAAAGAGAATGAATTTTTCATATTCGATATAAGTTACTGTAATGATAGTCCAACGTTTTACAAAAAAATAAGTCAGAAATATTGAAAAAAAAATGCAAACTTTGATATTGCATATATTCTTAACTATTGATATAAGGACATAATAGATTGAACATTTTCGACTCATAATCAAGGCAGGAATATATTCCTGCGAGGTTATTAATGTTTTACAAATAACCCTGTATATGTGGCCACTGGTAATAAGATATTTATTTTTTCATGCACCGAAAAATCTAGTAATTGTGTTTTCAGAATATATGTTGTTGAAAAATAATAATTTAAGCTTGCAAATAAATGTACAAAAGTAGTTATTCAA
Source organism: Agrypnia vestita (assembly GCA_016648135.1). Lineage (NCBI taxonomy): Eukaryota > Metazoa > Arthropoda > Insecta > Trichoptera > Phryganeidae > Agrypnia > Agrypnia vestita. The sequence goes on from JADDOH010002737.1 coordinate 46,662, forward strand.
AGTCTCGTAGAGGATTATAATATTCCTGGGGCCAATTACGAGAAGCAATTACAAATTTTTATTAAATGTGAAATCAACAAAACCTTTCGGCGCCATCTCGTGTCGTCTGACGGTAAACAAGGTAGGCCTATTACAAATTCCCCTTAAAGTTAGAGGTAATTTGGCCTGACCTTACAGATAAAATATTCTAATCCCGAAGGAAGCCGTCGGTTTGTTCATTGGACCCCATCATTTCAAATCCAATTCGAAGCTTTTCATTTTCATTCTAAATGTCACAAAATTATGTTACTTTAATGATAACTGAGTGTGTAATAAATTTAACACGTTTATGGTTTCAGTAATTACAAAGGACGCCTATGAGTATGACATAAGGGGAAGGGTATATAGAGGAAATCTACACTAGTGGCATTTACTTTTAGAATATTCGTGGCTTCTTTTGAAGGATTGTACCACTCTGAAATCCAGAAATTTAGGTAAAAATTGGGTAATTTATTACAAGGAGGTGATTATATACAGGGTTATTTGAAAAACACTAATAACCTCGCAGGACTATATTATGGACTATATGCCTTGATTATGAGACGAAAATGTTCAGGCTATCATGACCAATTTGCATTTTTTTTAAATATTTCTGATTTATTTTTTGTAAAACGTTGGACTATCTTTACAATAAATTATATCGAATATTAAAAATTCATTCCCTTTGATTCAAGTCAAATAAAATAATAAAAACCTTCGAATCCCAATTAGAAAACATTAAAATTGGAATTTTTTCAAGGTTTTTATTATTTTATTTAACTTTTATTGAAACAAATTAATTTTTCGTAACCGATATAAATTACTGTAATGATACTTCAACGTTTTATAAAAAAATATTTCAGAAATATTGAAGAAAAAATGCAAACTTTGATGTCGCATATCTCCATAACTATTGATATTAGGTCATGATAGCTTGAACATTTTCTACTCATAAATATAATATAATCCTGCCAGGTTATTAATGTTTTCCAAATAACCCTGTATATTTTTTGTTGGTACCTACATCTAAACCTATTATTATGTTAATAAGAATGAATCATTGAAGTCTAACAGAGACATAATTATTTATTTGGGAAACATTTATGGAAATCTTTATAGGGTGGCCACAGAGCTCAATCCAACGTTCACCGATTCTGCCGCAAGAACATCCACACATTATCAAATTTCTGAAAGCTGTATATATCGAAAGTAGAAAGCCAAAAGCGCGATTGTGATTATTTATAACTTTACAGGAGAGCAAAATAATGTCAATCTGATTTGTCAATATTTATTATTAAACGATTTCCATACGTGTTTTGTATAGATAAATATGCAAATCGATTCATAATGAAAGAAACATTGACAAAATCAGGTTGAAAGAACTTTGTTTTGACCTCTCGTTAAGTTTGAAATAATCGCTAACGCCATTTTGACTTTCTACTCTCGATATATTATACAGCATTCAGAAATAATTATATCGATATTATATATGTACACAAATTTTGAAAAATTGATCATGTGCGGAATTTACAGAGGAATCGGTGAACGTTTCATTGCGTAAAGTGATTACTTTAGCCAGCTAATGCAGTTCATAAGACCTGCGGCCACCCTATACAGATTTCCATACATATTTCCCATATACATGGCTTCGTCTCTATGAGACTTCCACAATTTATCTTAATTAATCCCTCTGTGGACAAAATCCAGCAATTGTGTTCTTAGAACATACTTATAAAAATGTTATTATTTTATCAGTAATTTTTTTTAAATAAAAAAAAGATTGCGCCACGTCCATTCCCATGGAGCTCCTCTGCCGTGACTGAATTTTCCCCGTGCACGTTTGTCTGACACAGAAAATAAGGTTATTAACTTACTAAAAAATGATATATCTACAATCTATATATTTGGTTTGGAAATAAGTGTTTTTTTGCAGATTAGGGAGCAATATTATAAAAAAAAACCTTTTTAGACGATTGTTATTAACAAATAGCTTATCGGATTACAAAACCCACACTTATCGAGATAATTGTAGATATCTCATATATGAAGCTATTTAAGTGAAAAAGTATTTATGGAAGTCTTACGTCTTATTATTGCTCCATAATGTAGTCAAAAAATATCTGCTAATGATATATATGTATTATATATATGTACTAATGATATATATGTATTATATATTTTTAATTTTATTTATTTTATTGAAACATGCAGTACAATATAATAAAAAAATTACATAATATCGAAAAAATATTCATTTAGTATGACCAGTGAAGTTTCCTCGAAGCTGGTAAAAGAAACTAAGAAAAAAATGATAAAGAATATGCGATGAAAGTTTAATTACGATAATGCATAAAAAGGGAAGGGTGGGAAGAGGAAGGGAATGGGTTTCAATTAAAGGAGTATTAAATTTACTTCAATAATCATAAATGAGATTACGAAGTTTCATTTTAAATAGAAGCAAATTGTCGATAAAAATGTCTAGGTTATTTGTAGCATTTAATATATTGCTGAACGTCCTCAAAGATATCTCTGCCTTAGAGCTTTAAAACTGGAGAGAGCTGACCGAGATGAGTGAAGGAAATTTATTGAGGAGGCCAAGACCCACCAAGGGTTGTAGTCCCAAGAATGATGATGATGATTTTGAAGTGGGACGAATTACAAAACAGTTTTTTAAGTAGTTAGTCCTGCCAAAGTTTGAATAAAATAAATTATTTTAACGCGTTGAGTATGCAGGATAGCATAAACCTATTTTTTCTAATAAATAGAGTGAGTCAACCAACAACATAAATATAAATATACAACTAAATAAAGAGTCTTATTACCAGCGGCGTATATACTGTTTCATGGGAATGACAAATTCCAACCACATACGGCGATGGCGTAATGCAATTATATTAAGGAAAGTAAGTGAGTCTTCTGGTTTGAATTTTCTGAGATATTCTGCCGTGCTTCTACGGCCCTTATGGATGACGTTTCGGATTCCACTGCAGGTTGGGCCCTACAATGTGATCCGAAACGCTGGCCAGGAAGTTCGTAGAAAGACGGTAGAATATCCCAGAAAACTCAAACCAGAAGATTCTGAACGGCCATGAATACTAAAGAACATCTTATAGTGAACGAGGTACATACCATTTATACCATAAAAACTTGACGATCATGGGTGGAATCGTGAAAGTTAAATTGTGTAAAGTGATCACTTAAGCCAGCCAATAACAGGTTGTAAGACCTATAAACGCCCAAAAAAGATGTCCATACATACTTTCCCATATAAAAAGGTTCGCCTCTGTGAGATATAATGTATAGTTTATCTTAATTTAAACAAATTATGCTTGCGGCCCGATAAGGGTTTCATATTTTTGCATTTTACTCGCTTCGAAAGTGGGCGGCCCTGAAGAAGCCTTTATGATGAACCTTATTCCATCTGGATGTTTTCCCTTGGCATCTGCCAGAGCAGCGAAAATCTGAGATCCACCCCTAGTTAAATAACTGTCTTTATCTTCTGCGACAGCACATATTTCACAGTCATACGTGGCCACTGTAAATGTGCATTGACTGAACACTTTTCGTTTTCTAAAATGAAAAAAAAACTTATCAATAAAAACCAAGTTTTTGTTATACTCCCTTTCTCATTTGTATTGTTTCCAATTTGATATTCTATCAACATATTCCTCTTGCTTTAAGTTCATGTGGAAAATCTATTCCATGTGTATTACTACCCTTAAAACTTATAGAATATTGAAAACGTAATAATTGGTATAGGGGGGCATGGCGTCGGCGAAACCGTCTGATCGGACCCATGGCTTGAGTCAGACTAGTTGAAACAGGTTTCGCGCCTTCTCCACGCGTCGGGCTCCTTTCTCAAATGAATTGAAAAAACCGTTAAAATTTTGAAAAATCCAATATTATACTATAATTAGATTTTTTAAAACGAAAATTTGTTAAATCATTTTTATTGTCTCCACCAGTCTGCCTGCTAAGTTTCAGCTCAATTGGATCACGGGAAAAGGGTTAAAAATCGATCCATAGTTTTTTCGGCAGACAAGCAGACGCTGCGAGTTAATAGAAACGGAGTAAGAACTATGTCTATATGGCTTGCTCTGGGATAGCTAGTATAATATAATCTCTTTTGTTAGTCTGGTTTCAGGAATTTTGATCAAACCATCGAAGTTGTCGATAAACTATTTTTGGTTCGATGCTTGTTATATTGGCGTCTTCAAGCATTTTATCTTTGGACGTTTTTTTTTATTTTGTTTATTTTACATTTGTTTTAGTATAATTTACTAATAACTGCTTTTTATTATTCTTCTCAAACATCACAAAATCGAAGATATTTTCATTGGAGCATGACTTCGGGAGGCAGATGAAACAGTATCACACTATTCACTAGAATCTTCATTGCACCTTTTTGTTTTTCTCACGTAAGTACCCACTTGCACCGAATATCTGTCGCTTGCTCACACTGCTAGCCGCCGCATGCTTTAGAATTTATCTGTGTTATTTTAGAAATGTTACATCAACAACTCGCCGCGCGCTCGCTCTTTATACAAAAGTGTCGGTTTCGCGATGCAACGAGAACGTTCTACTAGTTTTTACATAATTCTAGTGATTATGAGAATAGCCCAGTTGGTTCTAGATTCATGTGGACCGTTCGAGAGACTTCAATAACGCGCTTTCATCATTGTTCTATACTCTCGTGACCATATATTAATTTTAATCTTTATACATAAAACTAAATATCTATCTATTCGGAATATTTTGAGTTTGTCAAGTTTTTCAGAACACGGTACTGGATTTTGTCGTTTGGATCATTAATCAAGATATATTACAGATGTCTCACAGAGACGAAATTATATTTTTTATGAGAAAGTAGGTTTGAAAGTCTTTGGGTGTTCACAGGTCTTCCTATCGTACGGCTGGCTTAAGTGATCACTTTACATGGTGTACGTAACATTGTATAAAGTGATCACCTAAGCCAGCCGTACGATAGGTCGTAAGCCCTCTGAACACCCAAAGTCTTCCAAACCTATTTTCCCATAAAAAATATAATTTAGTCTTTGTGAGTCGTCTGTAATATATCTATCTATTCGCTTTACAATCCTAGACCCTTTAAGCGATGTAATCCTAATTTTGGAATTGCCTTGTACTTCTTTAAAAATCGTCCTACAATGACCTCCATTATCCAATATTTATTTTCAGACCTTAATTTCTAAGACCAACGTGTCTTTGAAAACATTGTCAAAATGGAGACCTTAGCTTTGTCCTTTGACAAGACACTGTTTTTCTTCTGTTCAGTAATAACTTCGGTTATCCAATTCATATGGCCTAGCCCCATAACTCTTCATGTTTTACTTATCTTTGAGATTCTCCTGTCACTACACAAAGTTAAAGCATTGTTGTAGCATTTATGTCAAAATTCATACGCTTGAAAATTTTCCTTGCAAATATGTCCAGTAATTATTATTGCAAAAAAATTCATAACTTTCAAATAGTTGAAATATTAATAAAAAAAAGGTTAATTATTGATAGAAAAGGATGTAGGTTACCGTGCAAATCTTATTAATTTATCTGGGATTTAATAATTAATTTACTTCAAAAAATTACACCAAAAATATGATCATGTGATCGCTTAGAACTATTTAAATCTGAAGCAATTTGAGCACATATTTAAAAAAAAATTAATCCATTAAAACAAAGTTTTTTTTTAATTCGGTCATCCAACAGGGAGACACAATTGCTTGATAAGACGAAATACAAAAAAAAAAGTTAAATGTCTCCCTCAATTAAAGGATTACACAAATAGGACATAATCATAGATAAGTCAATTTGACAATGACAGATAAAACATTATTTAAACAATTGTTTAAATTTAGCTTTAACATAGACATAAAGGGGCTCGTGATGTATATAATATACATGATCAGGAAGGGGGACGAGTTTCTAGTATCTACCTCACCATACGACGATATTCTTCATATTTAGTGTTAAAAATATCTATTGAATTTAAGAGGTAATTATAATCTGAGCATATGCGTGGAATGGGAGAGGATTTCCTATTGTTGGTTTGATAAATTGGAAGGGAAAAGAGTTACTTCTGTCTGGTAGGTCGGAATGGGACGTGGAAACCTAGCAAGCTGGTGATTTCAGGAAAATCAATAAGGTTATAAACTATTTGTACAAGAAAGGATTGATTTGACAATATTCGCCTGTTTTTTAGAGTTTTCGTAATAAATCTTAATGTGCGTGGTCTCGGTTTTCATTTACAGAATAACAAACAGCATTTGTTTTGTAGCAATTTTAAATAACGAAATAAGTTATAAAGTGTCCATGATTTCAATAATTTTATAATGCTACCAGAAAGTAGGTAGATACTTGCGCGAACATCTGAGAAAAATATGCATTTTTTGTTCGCGTGACCCCAAATGTATTTATGAATGCATTTTTATCGACATCAAGTCGATGTGTAAAATTTCATCTCGATTGGATGTCGGGAAGTGTGTTATTTTTCACTTCCAAGATTTTTCCTCGTTCAAGACCGGCGTTAATATAAAGGATTTGAAAGCGCACCTATCACAGACAACAGGTTGGTTTTGGCAGATCAATAAATGAAAACAACAAAACAAAAAAACTTGTTACAATTTATAAAACAGAGCTCTACTGAAATATTTTACCAACGACGCTGGAAACGTTTTACAACGTTATTATCAAAATTTCAATCGAAGTAGGTTTTCTTCCATAGATGTCGCGCATAGTCACTTTTATGCAGGAGCTTTCATGAAAAATTACAGATGGGAGTATTAAATTTCGAAAAAATATTTATTATAATATATGTTATTTAAAAAAAATATATTTCATGCGTTATGTTTTATTAATAATATATTTAACTTGAAGTTAATGCGAACACCAAACGTCAAATAGTCGACTCGATAGGACAGTTGTGGCGAGGATAAAAATCACGTATAGCCCGAAATGTTTTTCAAACGTAGCAGTGACTTTGATAGTGAAATTTGATCATTTTCACACGTTGTTCAACGTTACAATCTACCATGTTGATTTGCCCTATACTGCTAAACAATTTACAGCAAATCTGATAGATGTCACTTTAAAAACGTGGCTGCTACAACCTAACAAACTTCAAGCGTCTCTATTGAAAGACCCTATAAATAAACGTGTGTATGTACACACATTTGTACAAAAAAGGAACACTATGGAATAATATGAATAATTAAACTATTCACTTGAAAAGAATTAATTTTATTTTGATTTTATAAATAATATAGAGCAAGTTAACAAAGCATCCACTGTATCAGGGTGTCTCAAGAATTTGGTCTGGAAAATCAAAAATATGCATATTGAAAGTAAGGTCAAAATATACAAGGCATGCGTGCGACCTATTATGACGTATGCTGTAGTGGCGTGCAGTGGGTATAAACTTAGGTTATGCTGTGACCGACTATATACCTAGGTATATTAAATATATATATATACACGCATATACCTATAAGGGTATATACATTTTAAAATTTTTTTTAAACTATATATAATGAACTATTTTGAGTAGCTTCAATCCACATAAAATAATAATATTTCCTAAATAAATAAATATTTTATATAGGTAGGTATAGCTTATACGGCAAAAATTTCAATATATTTCGAAGACGATTTATATATAACTAAATCGGGAACAATACTAATTTCAGATGTACGTTTTTTTTTCACAAAAATAAATCAAACATTTTATGATATCATTATGTTATGGTATGACAGATGACAGATGGTATTTGTATTGTATTTACATTCACCATAGAAAAGACATAGAATTAACACCGAAAGTTTTGGGTGGAATTTGTAAAAAATGACATTTCTGCAATTACGTGCGCGTAGTTCTCACCTGGCATAGGACCTTTCGAAGAAGCACGCAAATTTACTTGTCTATTACACAAAACTCGCAGCCTTAAAAATACACGGTTTTTTCTCGACTTGACTATATCTGTGGAACGAAATATTGGTCGAAATAAATGAAGAATTGACATGAAGTTATGCACAGATAAGTCGAAAATAAAACTTCTAGCCGTAGGACAAATTATGGCTAGAATATTAAATCGAAAAAAAAACAGATACGTCACGTTAAACGGAAACGTCAGAAAGCGTAGGACGAATTACGGTTAGAATTGTATATCAACTTTTTCTTAAGATAAGGATTATTTAATTAATATTTGTTTCCCAGAATCTTTACTAATGCACAGCTTTTTTGCTTGTATGCGCTGCACGCCACTGGCTGTAGAGACGCGGGCTGACACTGTCCGCAACAAAAGACTCCTCAGAACATCTGTAATGTAGGTGCCGAGATCCATTACTGGAAAAACTCTACGTGACCGTGTCCGAAATGAAGACATAAGGAAAACATGCAAAATAGAGGACATAGCACGATGGAGTAGATCCAGAAAGAGATTCTGGCGGTATCACGTAGCCAGAATGGACAGTGGCAGACTCGTGCATACAGCAGCGAATGAAATCCCCTCTGGACGACGCCTACCGGGAGACCACCGAAAAGATGGAGGGATAGCTGGACCTCGTCATCCCAGGAGGCGTAGTTTTATGTAGCGCAGACCAGCAGATCTACTAAAAGAAAAAGAAGAAGAAGAAAGATTTTATAAAAAAGACAACCAAACTTTATCCAGCCCAGAGCCTTATTCCACAACTAACACCCACCAAACAGTATTGTGGCGATTTCACTGCCTTGTCGACGTTGTTGGCATAAGGAATCTCTAGGAAAGAACGGAGGTGCCAGGCTAGCGAACTCATTCTGTTCTCGAACTCAGCGGCAGAGGTTGACCGGCCTGAGCACATCGTAAAAGCTTACCACTTGGTTCACCTGCAGGGTGCATGCGCAAGTATTTATCCTATTTGTGGCGTCTGGATGCAAAACCGCCACTATCCATACTAGACCATTTTTTATGTTTTGATTGATTAATGATCTGTATCCTATTCTTCACATTCTACAACTTCCCAACATAAGAAAAAATGCTTCCATGCCCTTCAAAATCGTCCTTAAATACAACGGTGAGTAGCAAAACCGCCACGTTGCCACCGCTACGAGATTTAGTATGGAGAAACGTCGTCCGTTGCAGATAACGTGTGTTGTTATTACCTTAAATATTTACATAAAAACTAGAAGGGGACATCTCTCAGTACCAAAGGACAGTGTACGAAAGCATGAAGTAAACAAGGAACGATGTAAATGTAACTTTCAAAAGCGAAATAGGAGAGAATAATCACATTAAAAAGTCCGCTTTGTACCCATTTTTGAATATTATTGTTGACACTTTAAAGACCGTGTGACTGGATTTATTATTAATTTATTTTATTATGGGTAAAATTAAATTATTTTACAAAAAAACAAGTAGTTATTGTACCTATCATAACGTACACCATCAGCATAATATCTTCATCATCATCAACATCATCGCCTTTCTGTTTCAGTTTCTGCAAATATTTCATCATTTTATTTGATTTGTATTGAAGTGAGTGAACAAATATAAATAATTTTCAAATTTAAAATCGGCTGTCGCCGATTGCCTACTGCTAGGCCCTGCAGGCGGTTATACTGGCGACCGCGAGGCCGTAAGTGGCTGCTGCGCGGCCATTGGCATCTGCAATTGGCTATCGTCTGTACTAACCGCTGCGCGACAAATTTAACCTAATATTATCAAGGTGTCTCGTAGCTAGAAGTACGAGACTTTACACTCTGGGTGACATAAGACCATAGCTACCATTTTTCAGATTCGTGTTTAGACCATTGAATATTTTTGGTATGAAAAGGATGAAATTTTTTATGATCGATTTTGTGATTTTTTGGGACAAAATTAGTGAAAAAGTTGAACTATCATTCCAGTAACTTATACCAATTATGAAAAATTCATTCACTTTAATATAAGTCGAATAAAATGATAAAAACTTTGCAAACATTGAAAATAGAAATTTTTACAAGGTTTTTATCATTTTATTTCATTTGTATTGCATTGAATAAATTTTTTTATAAACAATTTTAGTTGCAGCCTTGATAATGAGTCAAAAATGTTCAAATAATCATGACCTAATATCAATAGTTATCGAGATATGCAGTAACAAAATATGCATATTTCAAAATATTTTTGACTTATTTTCTACAAGAAGTTGAACTATATTTACAGTAAATTATATTAATTACGAAAAATTAATTTGTTTCAATGCAAGTAAAATCTTTAAAAAATTCCAATTGGTTTTATTCACAATTAGAATTGCAGGGTTTTTATTATTTTATTTAACTTGTGTAAAAGTGAATGATTTTTATCTTAAGTTAATGTAGTAAAAGTTCAACGTTTACAAAAAATAAGTCCGAAATATTGAAAAAAAATGCAAATTTTAATGTGGCATATTTCCATATCAATTGATATTAGGTCATGATTGCTTGAAAATTTTCGAATCATAATTAATGTAGAAATCTACCTATCAAGTATTGTGGACTAGCTCTGTTACATACTGTATTATATTAGATGTACACCTTGTAAAAAATTATATTTTCAATTTTTGAAAGGTTTTTATCATTTTATTCGGCTTTTATTAAAGTATATGAATTTTTCATAATTATTTTAAGTTCCTGTAATGATAGTTTAACTTTTTGCAAAAAATAAGTCAAAAATATTGAAAAAAATGCAAACTTTGATATTGCATATCTCCATAACTTTAAAAAAAAAAATTTCTTAATTTAGGTAGTACTACAACTTGTATATTAACAAGTATTTATATTTTTGATATAAGGTCATGGTTGCTTGAGCATTTTCGACTCTTTATTAAGGCAGAAACCCACCTGTAAAATTTTTATTACTAAATATGAGACAGCCTATATAGACATAGAGGTATAATTTCATATATTTTCTTATTTTTTAAATTTCTTTACTCTTATTTAATTATTAAGATATTGTTTTTCGTTTTTAAAAGACTTAAAACTACGCGCCTAAGTTATTTAATTTTTGTACCCGAAGATTAATTTCAAATCAAAAAAATATTTTTATAAACTCTGTTAATCGCCGATGAATTAATTGCCTATTTAAAAAAATATTATATTGTCAAATTGGTGTCGTAGTATCGGTCTCGAGAAGTTATACGGAATTATTGTTAATTCTAAAAATATTTTTATTTCCATTGTTGTTGGTTAATTAGTATTTACATATTTTCTTAAATATATTTAATTTATATTCATTACTCTATGCATTAAAATATGCAGTAAATTTTAATTCTTAAAATATTTTTGCATTTATTGTTAATCACAAATAAAATATTTATAAAATAATATATATCATTGTTTAATTTTCAATCGCAGTATTGTTCGCAAAGAGTTAAGTCGCAAGTCGAGGCATGTTCGTCCACGTGTGCTTACGTTCGGTTGAAAAATCGATTAATTCCGTCGGTGGGTAGCAAAACCGCCACGATGCAATAAATATATCTTTATATTGCGGAAACAACAAAAAAAATCTTTAAAGTTGGTATGCAGATTTTAACACATCCTTAATATGTATCAAGTAAAATAATAAAAAACAGGAAAATGTTTAAGGGAAATATTTAAAACGTTTTTTTGATTACTGAACAATTCATATTTATGCAACGTGGCGGTTTTGCATCCAGACCCCACACTTGTATTCATATGTCATATGTCAATTGCTTTTATAATACCTAACCTTTGGTGCCATCTTTAAAAAATGATCCAACCCAGTCCAGATCAGTCCAATCCTGTCCAGGGTATACTCTATGGATCCAAAAATAGGGCAAAATATTCAATCCGCCGTTATCGGTGTTTCCATAGCATTTTACGACATCCAGCTCAGCAAACCCGAAAATGCTCTTGAGTTTTGTTTCTTGCAATTTATTGCGATGCTGGCTTGGGAAAATTGTAGTAAAGCTAGAATGTATGACTATTGAAGCATAGCTAAAATTTTCCTAATGTATAATACTTCCCAACAGACTTATTAGCTGAGTACTATTGTGTACGCAGATTTTTAGTAACTTAAGTAATTTATCAATTTGTGTATTAACCTTAACATATAGATATATTATGTTATTATGGACGTTTTTATAGAACTTTTTGAGTTTTACTAATTCTCTGTAAAAAGTATTGAAATATCTCTTACCGTTAAGGCAGAGTTCGTAAAAAACGCTTGGCTCGACCATCTTTTCGTCGACTTTAGTTGTAAAATAGGTCACCACAAAAAGTTATTTTATTTAAACAGGATAATATAAAGCCAATGCCCACCCCGAAAGTCCATTCTAAATATTGGTGAAAAATTTTTGAAATCGGATGAGTAGTTTACGAGATTACCTCATACATCCTAACTTACAAACTTCACCTCTTTATTTATTATTATAGATAGGAATGGTTTTCTTCTTCTTCTTCTTCTTCAGCTTTCGTCTTTCCACTGCTGGATATAGGCCTCTTCCATACCCTTCCATCCTTCCTTGTTGTTTGCTAATTGTAGCCATTTCTTTCCCCCCACAGCGGCTATATCGTCGGCCCATCTCTTTTGAGGTCTTCCGATGCCTCTTTTATAATCCCAAGGTCTCCATTTCAGAACTCTGCGAGGCCATCTTGTAGCATCCTGCCTTGCAACATGTCCTGCCTATTGTTATTTTAGCTTAGCTATAAGATCCATGATATCTGCTACTCTAGTTCTGCGCCTAATTTCGTCATTTCTAATTCAGTCTCTTAGGCTTACTCCAAGCATGGATCTCTCCATGGATCGTTGCGTGCATTTGAGCTTTTCTACACTTTTCTTTGTAAGGGCCACTGTCTCTACTCCATAGTCATCACTGGCAGTATACATAATTCAAAGGCTTTTCTTTTTAGGCTGATTGGGATCTCTTGAATGAATATATTAAAAAAACAATGCAATCATGAACCACTACCATTATTTGAGTTACATAAATACTAGATTTATTAAATAAGAGATTATAGTATAAATTAATAATCAGATTACAGCTGCAGGTAAAAGCTCTCTCCTTGAAGGAGTTCGGAGAGAAAGGATGCGCAAAGCAGTTCGTCTGGCGACATGCCTGGCCGGCCCGATATGTGGTGTTCCACTAAGTGTCCAACTCACCATCACTAATTTTGCCATGTATTTTCGCTACAAATGATTTTAAAAATTTTATAAATCCACTTTTTGCTGTGGTTGATTTAGAAAATATATTTTTCCACATAAATGCTACGAAAATCATTGATCAAGTTACTTTACTTTGTTTGATCAGAAGTAAGAGTAAGAGTTAAGCAAAAAGCACAGATTTTTACAAAAACGGGTGTTTTGATGGGCAGAGAACGCAAAAATCTATGCTTTTTTCTTAACTATTACTCTTACTCCTGATCAAACAACTGGCCCTAAGAGAATAGAAAATAATAGTTATCATTTTACCTATTCATCCTCGTCATTGTGTCATTTTCTATTTACTGTTGTCTGTTTATTGTTATTAGCTATCAGGTTGCAGATGATGATGATTTTATCAGTCCATCGGTTTGTTTAACCACTGAGTTTTTAATACCACTGGACAGCTATGTTCGGTCATCGATTGTCTGTTTTAACCCTAGGAGAACCTGACCTTACGTATAATATAATATTACTAAGCTACTTTGAATGATTAGCTTACTTTACATTTACAATCAACTTCAAACACTGCCACCATGATAATACCTAAGAAAAATAAAGGATAAAAGATAGATAGAATAAGTGAATGATATAACCTCAAAATGCACCTAAAAATGTTTTAACGACATAAAAGACGTATTTTTTAAAATTGTTTAATATACTTTTACAAAACTTATTAATTTTATTAAACCTATTTATACAAATTTAATATTGGCGATGAAGCAATTTTTTGACTAGATAGGTGTCAAATGCACAGTGGATACAACCACGCCATTACGCACCGCTTGACACAAAGTAGCCTATATAAAAATATTTTTTATTTGTTAAATACATATCTAATGTAGAATATAAAAAATTCAAAAATTACATACAGCTCGCAAGTAGCTTTGTTATGATACAGTTGTTAAAAAGCAATCATATATAAAAAGAAAATATGATACATAAATATTTTTTTTAATAATTGATAGGTGTTAGTAGTACTCCACTGCCTTTAAAATACTTTATTGAGTTGCCCGATAAAATTTGTATTATAGATTTTGATGGTCGTGACAGTTTCCGGTAATCTCTCATTTCCGCCGGAAGCACGTGACAGCGTTGAAGAGGCATCTCCAAATTTTGCCTTTCGGATGGACGGTGGTCCCGTAGTCCCTTCTTTGTAACCCCATCTGGAAAAATGACAGAAAACGTTTTTAAATAAACTATTTTGTGGCTCGGGAACTTTCTCGAACTCTAGCCGTAAACAGCGACCGTTTTGACCAGGTTGAAGATACGATCAACGTATGTAGGCTCTACAAGTAATATTTCTGTGTTCAATTCAACTTGTAAATATTTTTCTAATACCTCCTTAATACCGTCACAAATAAATATAAACATTTTTTCCGATGTTTATGGCGTTAACTTTGTGGGTGGACATAATTATTCATTTTAATTAAACAAATTTGTATTAACCACTTAGCTAGTAACTCTATGTCTACCGGTTTCGATACCACTGTATCTTCATCAAAAAAGATGCAAAATAACTATCCATTATCTATTCTAGTAAACAAATCAATTTTTGAACCGCATCTTAAATATCTTAAATATGAAGATCTTAAATAATCAAAATAACAAGATCAAACATGTAAAAAACATTAGTGAAATAATTTTAAAAAAAAATCTAGTTATCATAAAACCCGATAAAGACAATACGGTGATCATTACGGAAAAGAGTGATTACAACAGTAAAATAGAAGATTTTTTAAAATGCGAGAACTTTGAAGTGAACAAAAGGATCCATGGGACCGATTCCAAGAAAATGTTAAGAATGCACTAAATAATTTCAAAAGTGAACTGTTTCAAAGCGATGACATCAAAAAAAAATTAGTGTTAATGAATCCGAAAATTACTAGATTGTACGGTTTCCTGAAAATCCATAAATACAACCACCCCGTACTAGTTAAGTGGTTAATAGAAAGTTGTTTAATTATAATAAATAAATATAAACATCTCTCAATCAATATATATAAAAAGATGTTTCACAGAGACTAAACTGTATTTTTTTGGGAAAGTAGGTATAGAAGTTTTTGGGTGTACATAGGGCTTACGACCTATCGTACGGCTGGCTTAAATGATCACTTTACACAATGTAACGTTCGCCATTTCCACCCATGATAGAATACCATGTCTACAAATTTTTGGAAGTTGTATATATTTAAATGATAAGCCACGTTTCAAATATGAGTTGTAACGATCCTCAGAGCGGCCGGCACCAAAGTTTTTTCATTCCCCTTGAATGACCAAAGATGTCGCTAATGAGACATCTATACAAAAAATAATGCAAAAAGCTGTGCAATACTAATATTATTTTATCTTCTTCTTTTGTTAGATCCTTGATCTGTGTTGATAGGTCAGTCCTGGTCTTGTGACGAGGACGTCCAGCTCTCTCTCCATCTGTTTGGTGGTCTCTCTGGCGGTCGGCGCCCCTCTGGGATCCCGCGCATCACGGCTTTGGGAAGTCTCGTCTGCTCTATTCTCCCTCCAGAAATGCCTTCTCTGCCTACTCCATCTTACAATGTTTTGTATGTGGCAGGTTCTGCGTATTTCCGCATTGGGCACTCTGTCTCTGAGGGTCTTGCCGCAATGGGTTTTAAGGGATTCATCTCATTAGTTCTCAGTAGTTCTTACTAGTGTTTCTCATAACATTACTAATGATTCTGGGTAATAAATATTGATTAAATAATCTTTATCTTACAAAAAAGTTGATTTTAAAATTATGGCGGTAATTCGTGACTGCGGCTTCTCCTAATTGACTTGCTTTTGCGCATCAAATTTGTTTCTTGACTCTCTAAGGGAGTCTCATAGAACTGAATATTTTTCCACTAAAGTCGTATTATAGTCACACTGTCTTCTGCGCGTTTTATGTAGTTAGCAAGTAAATTTTTCGTAGCTGAAAAATCTAATTTTTGCGCGCACATCACTTATAGAAACGACATTCCATACTTACCGGCATACTAAATGTTTTGTGTGTATTCCAACTATCAATTCGTTTTGAGAATCATCAGCCAATAAAGCGAAAAGAGATCGCTAAAAAATGATTGATGAATCGCTCACTTTCTCGAAGTGGTACAACATCATATTGTGACGTGTATATGTATGGTTGTATTTCGATGCCCCTTTAAATTTTCTAACCTTATTACAGAATTATATAATAACAAATGCCAATTAAACCTCAAAATCCAAAAAAGAAACGTTGCAAAAACGGCGAGAACTTGTGCATTACTAACTAAGAAATTTCGCAGTGACGAAGCTATTTATATGAGAAGTCTTTTATAGGGATGATGACCAGTATGAGCTGACTTAAGTGATCAGAAAAAAATTCTGCCTGTTTAGTAAAATTTACCTAAACCTAGTGTTAAATAAATAAATAAATAAAATAACTTCATGGGAGATACTGTTGAGTACTTCCCACGAATTGATGAAGATACCTGTACAATTGCTTGATTTGTTCAATTTATTTTGCTTGATGGTGAATGTTTTGCTGTTGCGCCTTGTGTGCATATTCCCCCAGTGAATGGGTTCTCACTTGTTACAGAATTCCCTTTGTGATTTAGTTTGGTCTATATGATTATAAGTGGTTATCCCTCACCACACACAAGAATCATGATTCTTTTTGGTGAGGTATACACACACAAAAAAAAATTGTGTAAGCATCGGACGCGGACAAAATAAGGTAGTTTTCTAGGCTTACCTTGGACTTCTCCGCAGTCGTTCTCGGTCTGACGTCACCGTCGTAGTCCCGCTCCATGACCCTGGCGGCCGGGGCGTGCGGGGGCAGCCCTCCGCCCCGCGCCCCCCGGCCCCCCCGGCCCTCCTGCTCCTCCAGCGCCCGCTGCAGCATCACCATGATGCGGTCCAGCACGAGGGCCGCGCGCTTCGGGACTATCATCTGAAATGTGGTGTGACAGTCAATGATGAGCTGGTCAAAGCGCTTTGATTACTCCTACATTGAACATTGAGAGCGCGCGTGAAACAAAAAACACGGTACATGACTCAGAAACATACCACCCCTGCAAATTTTTTTATGTGTAAAATGTTTAAATTTATCAGGGGCGGGGAGGGGGTAAAGAGGGAGGAGGAAATGTTGCCCATGTTACCCGCCGGGTTCTAAAGATTAAGTTTGGAAATTTTGAGTCTGATCGGTCGAACGGTACAGATTTTCATTAAAAATATAACAGATGAAGAGGAAGGGGAAATGTCGCCTATGTTATCTGCCGGGTTCTTAAAAATAAGTGCAAAATTTGTGTCCAACCATTCGAACAGTACAAATTTTGATTAAAAATATATCAGGACGGGGGAGGGAGAAAGTGTTGCTTATGTTACCCGCCGGGTCCTAAAGAATAAGTCTGCAAATTTTGAGTCTGACCGGTCAAACGGTACAGAATTGCATTGAAAATATATCAGAGGGAGGGGAAGAGGTAAAAGGGGATGAGGAAAATGTCACTTATGCTATCCGCCGGGTCTTAAAGCATAAGTATGCAAAATTTGAGTCGAATCGGACAAACGGTGTAGATTTGTATAGAGAACAGACAGACAGATTGACAGACATTGAGTTTTATAGGTATAGATTATTTAAAAGCAGGCAAATAATAATAATCGACACTAGGGTGGCATGATATTGAATTATATGTCGCCAAGTGACTGGTGAGTCTAAGGAAATTCGAGTTAAGTTTGCTAATATATATATATTTTTTTTAAACAAAAATTAGAGATGCGAACACAGAATACGTGTCGGATCAATACTATTGCTATTTTCAAACTAAACTAAAATCCTTTGCTATGAAAACACCACTAGCTTGCTGGGCTCAAACCACAGACCACCAGCTAACTAGGCAAACGTTATAAAACATGATGACATACATATTTTGTCTTGCGTTTAGTTAAAAACCATCTGCTTCGTTTGCTTAGGCAAATAAAACAAAATTAACAAAGTTTCTATTGCGATTAATTTACGCGAGTACCAGGAAAACAGGACTTACGCTCGGTTGAATTTATTCGGATGTTATTAGTTTTAAATAACTAATCTCTAACTTGCCGCACAAACTGACGTTATGACTACGCACACCTACACAATTATTATGTTCTCCGTGGAATCATTCTCAGTTTTCGATGTGCATTCTAATCATTTCGCAAAATTACTTATGCATACTGAAACTCTGAAAACCATGTGTGGTCTAGTCGATACCATTACTTACTCACAAAATTTATGTTAAAAATACTTCTTATATATATATTTTGCAATTGATTCAGCAACATTGTATTATTTGTATGTACCTATCTATTTTTTAAATAGAGATGTGAACACGGAATACGTGTCACATCTCAATTATTATTCTTCTTCTTCTTCTTCATCAGCCTTCGTCTCTCCACTGCTGGATATAGGCCTCTCCCTTCAATATTATTACTATTTTCAAACTAAGCTAAACGCTTGTGCTGTGAAAATATGACTAACTTGCTGGTCTGGAGTGAGGTTCGAACCCGCGACCTTTAGATCACGAGGCGAGAGTACTAACCATCTACTTATATTTTATTAATTAATTTATTATTTTTATAAAATCACGTACGGCGATTTGGCGATCTTGCGCATATAAAGTTTTTATCGATTCTGCCTTATACCACCAATCCATCCATAACATCTGCACGTCAGATGACCGGAGTACTTGGATACTTAATATTGAGGAAGACAGATGATGTCATCTGTTATCTTTTTGAACAGTGTTGCTTGTTCTATGTTGTTCTCGGTGATTGGATCAGAGCACTCCTCCTTTTAATTTTAATGTTTCTGATCAACAATTATCATTATCATATTTCCTTTTAACCGAAGAGTGAATTTGTAGAGAAAAAAGAATATATTTACAAATATTCTTCTTCTTCTCCTCGTGCTCTGTCCGTTTACCGGACGTTGGCTATCATGTTGGCTATGAGGACTTTGTTTGACTGAAACAGCTCCACAGTAGACTGGCCAAACCACTGTCTCAAGTTTTTCACTCATGAAGTCCTCCTTCTTCCAGGGCCCCGACTTCCGGCATCTTTCCCTGCATTATGAGATGCAAGATCTCTCTCTGTCTCATCAGATGTCCTAGATATTGAAGTTTTCGGATTTTTATTGTTTTAATAACTCCTTTTTCTTTATTCATCCGAGCCATAACATCTTCATTCGTAACTCTGTCCATCCAGCTTATTTTGAGAATTCTTCTGTAGATCTCGAATGCCTCAAGTCGCCTTATCAGTTCTTCGGTAAGCGTCCATGCTTTTATTCCATAGTACCATTCGAATTACAAATATTGATTATATTATTTGTATGTATCTACTAATATTATTTGATTAATTACATCTACATAATTCGGAAAATCCTTTCCATTGTCAGGGTGTTTTCTAAATGTCAAAATATCAAAATTTATTATTTTGTATTCGTATATTTATTTATATAAAAGATCCTTTAGGTATCCATTTGTTCTTTATTTCCAAGACTGCGCGACTTCCCTTAAGACAATGTTTCCTACGAGACACCTCAAATATCACCATCATTATTTACTGTCGCGAACAACGTACTAACAGCATCCTACAATTTACTGTATCAAAAATGAAAAATATTTCGATCAACAAGATGCCAGCTTTCTAACATGATTTAAATGCAAAGACAAGGGGAAATCGAAATTAATAAAATGTAAATTAATAAAACACAGAAAAAATCTTTATTCTGTTCCAAACTTTTACTGAAATTCATATATAATAAACAAATATTGACAGAATTTTTTATTTTTCCTCCTTCGCAAAATAAAATCAGATAATTCAACATATACCTCATTATAATAACTAACCTAAATTCAATGTATTGTCAACCTATTAGGGCGGAAGGGTGGGGTGCTTAGTGGGTAGAGTTTTTTCGGTTGTTAAAGGAAACATGACAAATATTTTGGGAATTCAATGTTATTCATATCTAAGAGTTTTCTCTGAAATTAAATTCTTTCAGATTTCAACAGATTCCAATTTGTTCGTTATGAATCATTTATAAGGTAAAATAAAGCATTTCAAATGTATCTATGGTCCCTACATATATATATATATATACTGTCGAATCTACAAAAAATATTTTTTCGTTTTATCGTATTAAATCAGGAGTATGCAGTGAGAACAAGAAGCGTGACTTTTTCCTTAGAATATATTTTAAAAAGAAATCTAAATAAAAGATACATCTCGTAATATTCCTATCACAATAATTAACATAGTATTCAGATTTCAATATTTCCTAATAAATAGTCAAATAAATATAATTTCGATTTTTTTTTTCCCAAATATATGATTAAATAAAATTCATGCTTCAATGTTCTTACTGCAAGCGCCTTTCTTAAATCATCCAATTTACTGTATATTTTCGGACAGTATTTAAAAAAAAAAATTCGGAAATATATGATTGTATAAAGAGAACTTAAATTTCATGCAGGTAAAATATTGTATTAGGGTATATTAACATGTGGCTTAGTGTATTTGTATAAAATGTACTTTTTACTCCCGTCGCTTTCTCGCCGTCAACTAAAACTTTGGATCGATTTTTGACCCTTTTCCCGTGATCTAATCGAGCTGAAACTTGGCAAGCAGACTCGTGGTGACGATTAAGAAGAACTATCAAATTTTCGTTAAAAAAATTAATAATTATAGTATAATTTCGGATTTTTAGAAATTTTATTGGTTTTTTCAAATTGGAATCATTAGAAAAGTATGATTAGCAACGCTGCGGCGGCCCGACAACGTCGCGGATTATTTTCTGAATTTGGATTACTTCGTCTGTATAATAGGTACATCACTACGAATTTCGAAAATTTTCAAAACAATTGGTTCACAGATGATAGCAAAATTGGGTTTCATCAAAAAATCATATAATAATTTATTTCTTTTAGATTTCTACTTAGTTTTGAAGAATTCTACATTACTCAAATCTGATTCTGACTAAATCATTTGACGATGGAAATTCCTAAGGTACGATATTGATGATAATTGAATCTATCAAAATCTTGACAGCTCAAAACATCTGACATTTTAGAAATATAATAAATTTCTGTATGTTATATGTTTTAATTCGCCTTTAATTATTGTTATATTTTACAAAGAAAGGGAGTATAGTAAAAAGTTGGCTTTTATGGGCTACTTTTATATAACCTATTTTGTAGAAAATTTAAAATATATTTTGTATAAAATATACTTGCATATAAGTAAGTTATAATTGTAAACTTTTCCTGTCTCAGTACAGAGCTCTCTAGTGAGACAGGCATATTAAATCAAACCTTACCAATGTAGGTATATAAGCAGTGAAATAAATGAAAACGATTTTTTTAACATTATCCGAAAATGTATGGTAAATCTGATGGTTTAATATACAAAAATGGATAATAAGCAGTTTCGGCAATACACGTAGGGACCGTAGATATAATTTATGACTATCGATCCCATTATTTGGACAACACACTATAATAAGTTAATTTTATTAATTACACCAGATAATGAGAGTTTTTACTCCTCTCGTTATCTTTCCTGTATATCTATTTTTTGATATGTTAACATCTTTCCTCTCGCTTTCCTGCAATCTATGGCAGTAATTTCGTGAAAATGGACGGAAATGCGTAACAGGAAATAAGAAACCAGGGAAGCGCGCGCAATGGAAGAAAATCATCGTTTATAAACAAATCAATGTCCAGCCAGTGCCATCACAGCGAAGACGCACACCTCCAACAGCCAACGCTTCTGATTTTGTATATATGCTACGCGACTGGTGTCAAGCGTGTGGATGTTGTAACTTTGATATATTTTGGTTTATATCTTCGAAACTATCCAATAAATACATTTTTTTTACATTAATGTAAACAACAACTACCCTTAATGATTTACGCTCTCAAACTTTATGTAACTTATGTGATTATTTTTAAATATTTCTTCAAAGTTTTCATACTGTATGTATGGCGGCACACTACCGCCATCTATGAAAAAAATAAAAACATATAATTTCTAAACAAAACGCGCATGTAGATACGGTACCTACCTAGTGCGGCAAAATTTAATAATAAATAAATGCACATATATTTTATTTACTTGTGTTTACTAATTAATAAATATATAAGTATTAGCTTTTTTATTATTATTTTTTTAAATAGAGATGCGAACACGGAATACGTGTCACATCAATATTCTGACTATTTTCAAACTAAGCTAAACGCTTGTGCTATGAAAATAGGACTAACTTGCTAGTCTGGGCTGAGATTCGAACCCGCGACCTTTGGGTCACGAGGCGAGTGTCCTAACCACAAGACAAACAAGCTACTCATTTTGAAATTTTGATGTTAATTTGATATTTTTAATTGTGAAATGTCAAACGCAACACATCATATGCGACTACTGTAAGACTCGATCGTTTTTTTTAGTTTCTATTTTTTTTCCAAATTAACAGAATGCAATTAACTATTTAGTACCGATTTCCGAATGAAATGAATTATTTGTTATTTTTTCCTTGTCAATACTCCCTCATTCTGTTAAAATGATTGATTGGAATATTAAAGAGATTAAATTAATTTTTTTACGTCCGTAGTCAGAAAGCGTTACATAAGGACATTCGTTACAATTAATTTACTCATTTACTTTTATATTGCGCGTATTGTCTGCGCGCGTAGTTGTCCTGCGCGCTGAGGCTGGAGCGCGGCTTTCTTGCGCGCAATTTTCGAGACACCGAAGATACACCATTATAATTTACAAAAAATAATCTTTGTTTTCCTCATGATGTAACCACCAAACAGAACATAGCAAGGCGATAGTGAAAAGTACATATTTCATCAAACATAATATTTTGTTGTCTGCGTATATTATGAAGGTTTCTTTGCACTAACACATTGTTATATCAGATCTCCACGGGGTTGAAGCTTTTGACAAATTAACCATAGTTTGTCAGGACAGCCTTGAGTTAATTACTCGACTTAATTACACCATGTGTTAAAAATGACTACAATATTTCTAAATATTTTAACGACATAAAAATCCTTTATTATAGAACTACATAAATTAGCTGATGCTAACACGTGTACTATGTACATGCATGGCGATGTCAGTACTGAGGATGATGTAAATGTGAACACGCCCAGCGGGCACGGGCTGCTCGCCCTTAAATATAAGAGGCAACTATGTAGAATACCTGAATAAATTCAGTTCAATACTCTTCCTCTTTATTTTATTCATCGGGGAGGACCCACCGCTTACCATGGACTATTTTATAAGCTATATCACCTTTATGGGTCCTTGTCATTCACCACCTAGTGGAAATTTTCAAATGCTAAATGTCCACTGTGTGTCCTCGGCAATTGCATTATACATCAGAATATTTTGAGTTTGTTCAAATCTTTCAGAACAGTGCTGGATTTATGTCACAGAGACATTATTAATCAATTAATGTATATTATAGATATCTCACAGAGACGAAACTGTATTTATTATGGGAAAGTAGGTATAGAAGTCATCTGGGTGTACATAGGACTTATGACCTATCTTTTTATGGTTGGCTTAAGTGATCACTTTACACTTTACACTTAAGTGATCACTTAAGCCAACCATAAAAAGATAGGTCATAAGTCCTATGTACACACAAATGACTTCTATACCTACTTTCCCATATTAAATACAGTTTCGTCTCTGTGAGATATCTATGCATTATACATCAGTGAATGGAGACCTACCGCATTCCCAGGACAGTTTTTTTGAGCAAAAGCTCCCATATCGATCCTAATCATACATCGCCAGGTTGACATTTTTACTCTACAGTCCATCTCCGTGCCGCGTCGTGTAAAGGTTGACCCTGCAAGGAGAGGCCTGCAAAAGTCCATTCACTGTCCCTCTCCCACAGTAAGAAACTCTTTATTAAATTTAAATTAAACCTATTTAATACATATAAAAATAAAATTAAACATGGTAACTGAAATGATAAAATAACCTTAAATTAATAGAGAGAAAATTTTGAGTAATATGGTAAACCAAAGAAAAATAGTAATAAAAGGTAACAGAAATTATCCAAAATTAGAATTAAAATCAAGAAAAAAACATATAAGAAAAACAGTAAACCATGAGTATCAGAAAGATAGAACACAAAGACCAAAAATAAATAAATGAGAATTATATTATCTAATTGAAAACATCTTTAATATTAAAATTAAAATGTATCCGTTGCGGAAATATGAACTAGGACATTTTTTAAAACTGAAACTACTTCTTACAGAATAGTGTTGTGGTAATTATTTATTAAATACATGTCAAAAATCTTATTTAAGAAAATGTTATTATTTGGTTAATAATACTTTGTACCGTGAAAAAAAATATATCGTCGCTGTATATATACTTAAGCCTATGTTCCATTTTAGTACGTTCTGAGATTAACGAATGAAACTGTTTTATAAAATAATTGCACAGACTAGATCTATAAAAAATATTTTAAATAATTACTAGGCAGACTTTCCAGATGAACGGCAATGTTTTTTTTTAGTATATCTCTATTATTTATATGAAAAATTGACAAATTGATTCGTTCATCTCAGAATATACTAAATGGCACATTTGCTTTATTAAATATACAGCGACGATATGCAAAAACACTTTGTCGCTCTTAAAAATGTCTTGTGATTTTAACGTTTAAAAATTCGTTTCTTTAATAACCGGCAAACCTATACAATAATCTAATCAAAACTATTGTAGCTTAACTTAAGATACACGAAGGATTGTGAGCTATCTTGAGGTAACACGTGAGATGCTGTGCGTGCAGTTGTCTGGTCGTCATGGAGATGCTTTCTCATGTTCCCCGCGCTGTTGTCTGAGATGATATATTCCCCTCCAGGAATTAATTAACAGCAATACGTTACACATGTTGTAAATCGCGCGACCTTAGTAGCAGAGCTTAGTCCAAACCATACAAATGTTATTCTACGAACTTCCTCGTCTATATCAATACATACCATCATTATATATATATATATATTAGTATTAATTTCTTTGGGGGTAACCCGCGTCAAAATTTGGGCCTCAGAAGGACCATTCGTCAACCGACGTTTCGCCTGAATCATAACAGGCATCTTTAGGGTGTCTTTTAAATAAATTTCCGTCACGAAAGGGAGTGCGAGCACGTCCGTTCGTATCAGAAGCTTATTACCAAGTGAGGTCTGGTAAGTCAAAATCTAAATTTGGGTACTTTGGTCATTATTGGCCTTAATGGTTTTTGGGAATTTCGTATTAAATATTGGGTGTTGGCCTTAATGGCGTTTGTAAATAGCCCTTGGTGTCACATCGAAAATATGCGAGTTTGGTGGGGGTGGCTGAGCGTGGGTGGGAGTGGGTGACGAAAATGTGCTTTCTAGCACATTTTTTTATTATGGAAAGTCGGTGAGTCTAGAAGGTTCCGGAAAAACCTGCTCTAGAAAGTTCTGGAAGGAGCAGTTCTAGAAAATTCCCGAAAGTTCTATAAGGTTCTAAACTGAGTGGCGGAATGTGTCTAGAAGGTTCCTGTACATACGATAAATTTTTTGAAAGTTCTGGGAGGAGAATCTTCTAGAAGGTTCTCGAAAGTTCTATGACGATCCAAACAGTGTACTCAAAACACACACAGCTAGTTATTCATAATACATAAATAGCAGATTCAAAAAAATTCTTGAGCTACTTATACATGCGCAAAACAGGAGAATATCCTACATTCATGAACCATGAAGTACTGCTGAGGGAATGCTACTACCGCAGCCTCGAGTCGTGCAGACAGGAGGGCCTGGTCATGTTGGGGGTTAACATTTTAAGAAATATAATTGATGCTCCGAATCCGCTAGAGAATTATGCCCTGTTTGTATCAAATAATTATTTGCGAAATCGAGGACACGCGCTATTTCATGTCCCAAAATGCAGAACGGATGTAATGAATAAGCACACTCCAACTCCTTAATGAACTGAGCGATCATGTCGATGTATGTAATGATAGCATTAAAAGCATCAAGCAGAGAATCGCCTCTATAAAGGTACTCACTCCAAGTTGTGACTTGCGTAGTAAATGGAGCTACCTGTTATGCAATTAAAAATAAATAAAAATAAAATAATCCCAATTTTTTAAATTCGTTGTCTGTCTGTCCATCCATCTGTCAGTCTATCTGTCCTCGTAACTTCGTGTAACGTCCGTAACTTCTTTTAGAGTAATTTTTTGTTTTGAAAATTTTTACGAATTTTTTTTTTTTCTGAAAACATTTTTTTTTTCGAAAATTATTTTTTAATAAAATAAAAAAGTACTTATTTCTTAGGAGCCGACATGTTAAAGTACCGTCATTCTTACGGGTTACAGCTAGTTATGAATAATTTCTACGGATGACTTAATTCGAAACAATCTCTGTCACTTCATTAATCGAGATGTTTGATTCTTCAGACGTAGACGGTTCAGACGGAATTATGATAGAAGTTAAAACGGTAAAATAAATGTTGGTAATTTGATGCTTTCTGTTTGTCTAACTTTCAAGAATAAACTGTCGTAGACATACTTCCGCGCAAAGAAAATATTTAATGAATTTGCAACTGATTAAAATAAACGAAACACACACATTTTAAAACAGCCCAATATTTTATGGTATGGTATCAAAATATTTTAATGGTTTGGTATCAAAGTAGATTTGAGTCTTCGCTTTAAGGAGGTTCCAAGCTGGAAAAATGAAAGTACCTCTTTTGATTAAGTCGGCGATAGTAAATTTAATTTCAATATTATATAAATATTCAAGGGCGTTATTGTTAATGTAAATAGCTAGAAGGAAAAAATTAGAAGGAAAGGAATAAAAATAAAATTAAAAAATATGTATATCTATGCTCCATCGAGGTCATCAAGACACAGTGCATTGTTCTATTATAGTGGAAGTGTCAGAACTAATGCATTAGCAAACTCTGTAATTCCCAGATTACACTCATTAGGGAATGAGCATGCAGAGGCGGCTGACATTTTTGCTGATAGTATAACTGTTTATAGGACAAAGCTGATACAATTGTTTACATCCCAACAAAATGGAAATGGACAATAAATCTTTCTATTTTACCTTTAACTATTATTATTTCTACCTTTAACTTTATTATTATTTTATCTTATGTTTTTATGTTTTTCTTATGTTTTTCTGTATTATTATTATTATTATTATTAACTTTTAACTATTATTATTGTAACTTTTAACTCTATTTTAATTTTAACTGTCTTATGTTATTTAAAAAAAAATATTCTGTATATTGTAAAAGCCCATAAGGGCGTTAAATAAATAAATAAATATCTAGAGCTTTGTCTGGCTGTGTGTATATTATAGTATCCGTAATATGAGTATGGTAAATTCAAGTTAACCAGATTTCTTATATAAAGCTGTTGATTTTTATAATGGGTTTTCTAGTGACATAAATAAAATAAATAATTAAGACTTTTCAATAAACAATTGAAAAGACTTGTGTTAGAGAAGAGATAATTCATAAATCAAAATTTCTCAAAGATTTCATGTAGTGTCCTATCTATGCCTAGTTCTTTTGCATAATAGCATGTTTTGCATTACTAAGTATATGTAGTGTTTGGTATTCTCTTACGCCAGCACGCTTTTGCTATAGGAGACCTGCAATTTTTTTTTTATTTTTATTGCTATTTATTTTATAACTATTACGCTTCTTATTACAACTTTATTCTCTGCTTCTGTTTGTCTAAAATGTTCGAGCAGAATTCTAAAAAAAACGCAAACTTTAAGGTTTTTTTTATAAAAAAATTACACCACCGTCACCACTTTTATTGTACGAGTATATTGAAAATATACATTTTTCCCATGTGTGTTATCCTCATATAATAAAATTTAAGCTGTAAAATCAGAGACAGCAACATCCAAAAAAAAATTAATGCAGTCACCGAGGATTACTAATTTATAATTTACTGAAATCGAGATTTTATAAAAAACATAGCCTTTAAAGTTATAGAAAACATGATTTTGGAAGGGATAGTTACATCGAATCTAGAATTTAGTAGGTACATTTTAAATTAATAATCATCGGTTACTACACTCAAAATATTTTTCTTAATTTTTTGAATATTGTTGCTTTTGTTTTTATACCCACAATTGAAACTTTTCATTTGAAACATCGCAATTTTACAGCTCTTAATGCTCATACTTGCATTTAAGAGCTGTAGTACTATATCATAATTAATATACAATATTTTTTTATTCTAGACTCTCACCGGATATTCGTCGTAGTTGATCTTGGCACCAGGGGACTCCAAGTCTCCATTTTCCGGGTTGTCCTGGGCTGACGACGCGTGCAGCGGCCTGAGGACCAGGAGCAGCAGAGACAGGACCAGCCAGGGCACGCTCATCCTGCAAACAGTTCCAAGTCCACGACTGTTGAAGAAGGCAGTTTAACGGAAGAGAAAAAGGGTAACGGAACTAATTTTGGAGGTATCGATTTTTTGCTGCCGAATTTGTGGCTGATGCGGGCAGGTCATCGAGTTAATGCTAACTACGATCATTCCAGTGATAGTGATGTGTCATCAGTGATAGTGATGTGCAGGGTGACTGGGATTCAAAGGAATGACGTACTGAACATGAGTGAGAAAACAAATTGTTTTTACAAAAATGGAAAAAAAAACAATTGTTTTTTAAGTTCTACCTTTTTATTTTCTGAGACGCGTTTCGCCTTATGAGGGCATTATCACTCTAAATAGTTTACATTCGACAACTTGTATTTATATTAAAAGTATTAGAAAGAGATGAGATAACAATTCAATCAAGGCCAAAATTAAGATGGAGTGACAACGTCCTCAAAGACATCTCTGCCTATCAGCTTCGGAATTGGAGAGAGCTGGCACTAAACCGAGATGAGTGGGGGAAGATTCTTGAGGAGGCAAAGACCCACCAAGTGTTTTTGTGCCAAGAGTGATGATGATATGACAATTCTGTTCAAACACTATTGACAAGTAATACATATAAGGATGAGGATAGATTTTCAACTTGATATAAATGTGATATTCTCGGTAACAAATTATGTGTGTGCACTAATGATAATTTTTAAACGCAAGGATTCTCGACAGCATTATTCTTAAAAACAAATATGTTTGAGCGCTAATGATAATTTTTCAAATGCAGGGATTCCAAATTGGTGTCTCAGATGCTTTTTTGCGTTGGTGATTTGATCCAAATCTCTGGTATGTGTATAACAAAAAGAAAATTTTACGGCAGAATCAAATATTAAAAATATTTTTTAATTACAGGTTATTTGAAAATGTCAAGTAAATGGGATCTATATGTATTTACTTGTTCGTTTATGATTTTCTTATCTACTTCATGTTTAGTGATCTCTAGCTGTTTTAATCTAAAGTCTTTAGTCTCAAAATGCAATTGAATTGGCGCAAATTGGTCATTTATTTTATGGTGGTTAAAAACCATTGTTTTTATTTCCGTATGTGTGATTATGGATTTCTACCAATTTACCTCTGAAATAATACAATTGTTTTTACCTTTCTGCTAACCAGTTTTTGAAAAAAAAAAACAAGTCACGTGTTACGTATCTCCCACCTCACCTGCTGTTTGCCTAGCAAAGGTAAGGCGATTCTTCAAACGCAGAACCTTGACAGTATTACTGTACACGTACACTGTTACAGTCTATCTAGGTTTTCTCAAGGAAACCATCTCAAAATACGCGATTAGCCTAGCGAGTCCTATTTTTATAACAGTGGCGTTCAGCTGACTTAGTAACTGATGTGGCAACTCTTCCGTGTTCGCATCTTAGTGTTTTTTTTTTTCAAATCTACAATCCAGAAGATAGAGTCGCTTGTTCCATGTATATATAAAAGAGGTAAATTTTCTCCGTTATCCCGCGTCAGTTGGTCCTGCGAAGGACCGTTGTACTCCCGACGTTTCAAACAGATCACACTGTTCATCTTCAGGGGGGGGGGGGGGGTGCCTTGTCAGTGAAGTGTCGCTCTTAAACGTTCGTGGCTCAATGTATTAGAAAACACATCAACTCTCCAGAAAACACCCACCATTAATACAATCATTAAGAACTCATTAGCACCATTTCTCATTTACGACAACAGCTTATTTAAGTTAACACGTCATTCATCCCGTTATGCATTTCATGAGGTAGATGTAACTGATCTACTGACCTAGGAAATATAAATAAGCACAAATATTTTTAATAAGCAATTAAAAAAGGGTCTAAGAAACGTATTGACAGACGAAGAAGAAGAAGAAGATGAACTCCTTATACACATGTTCATTCATAATTAAAACAGACAAGTGTGGAAAAGGAAATTATTTTTTTATACAATAACGCTTTTCGCAACAAAGAGATTCGAAATTATACCCGCGCAAGTGATTTGTGTTTTCTGATAATATTTTCAAAACCGCGACAAGCAACCTTGTTCTGATAATACTTACAGGACTTCAGAAATAAATTTTTCAATTTATGTTTCTCTATGCAACAATATGAACAAAAAAATTTCCGAGAGGTTTTTTTTGACCTACGAGTATGTGAATGAGTTTATAGAATTGTGTACATGTACAGGATTTTCCAACATTTTGCATAAGAAAATTGAAAACAAAAATGAAAACTTTGAAGCCGTTATCTCTTTAACTGTTGATAAGAATGTTGATGTTGGAACATTTTCAAAAATCTTATCTCTATAACTGATTATAAGAATGTTGATGTTGGAACATTTTCAAAAATCTTATCTCTATAACTGATTATAAGAATGTTGATGTTGGAACATTTTCAAAAATCTATCTACACAGGAATAGGCAAAGGAAAAGATAAATCCTTCAAATTCCTCGTAATGAAGTTTGACTTTAATCGCAGAGTTCACCCGGCCAATGAGATAATAAAGCATTTTAAGGATATTATGAATAGAGTGGACAAAATTGATATCTCAGGGATGAGAAAAGCGTGGATATACAACAACTATGCGATTTTCCAACTAATGTGCCCATTCCTGGTTTAAGATTCCACAATTCTTACGAGACCTGTATGATAAAAAAATTAATTAAGACGAATTAAAGAAGTCACAGAGACGGAGCCATTACTGTGGGAAACATTTATGGAAAGCTTTATAGGGTGATTCAGGGCTTATCACCTGTATGAACTGACTTAAGTGATCACTTTACACAGTTTAACTTTCACCAATTCAACTGTAAGAATTTATATGTTCTAAATCAGTTTATTTCGTATATTCGAATAGTCTACGCTAGATACATCAATAGTCCTTGCCATGACATAGTATACATATATTTCGCGGGCGGTAATGATACCTCTCATCTACAACCCCTGGTGGGTCTTGGCCTCCTCAAGAGTCTTCCTCCACTCATCTTGGTATTGTGCCAGCTCTTTCCAGTTCAGAAGCTCCAAGGCAGATATGTCTTTGAGGACGTTGTCACTCCGTCTTAATTTTGGCCTTCCTAAGCTCATTCGCCCTATCGGTCGTGAGTTTAGCAGGGACTTTGGTGCTTTGATATTAAGGTCGTGGTTGCTTGAATATTTTCAACTCATAATCAAGGCAGGAATTTACCTGTAAAGTATTGTGGACTAGTTCTGTTACATCCTGTATATGATATTATTCCGAAATATTTGACATATACTCTAGAATATGCCTAAAATATATTATTTTAACTCCTTTTATAGACTTTAACAATATTTTACATTTTTACTAATATAAATATTGTTTAAAAATTTTTTATAATCATGCTATTCTTTTTAGCTAAATAAAATAATAAAATAAACTGTAAAAATGTTTTATCTGTCATTATCAAATTGACTTTCCATAATTATGTTCTATCTGTGTCATCCTTTAATTGTGGGAGACATTTAACTATTTTTTTGTATTTTGTCTTACCAAGCAATTATGTCTCCCTGTTGAATAACCGAATAAAATAAAAAACTTGGTACAGTGATTTTCTAACTTTTATAAGCCAACGAAAAAATATGATGTGTCGAACTCAACAAACGAAACAAAAGGAAATTGCATGGTTATTTTACTAAGCATTTATTTTTTTAAATATAGAAACATCCATGAAATGATGGACCCCCATGTAAGTCAGGGGATGGTCTAAGATAGAGAAAAAATAAAATATGAAAAAGAAAACGATTAATAATAAAAAACCTTATAAATCTTAATATATTCAATAATAAATACCTTTAAAATATCTTCCAGATTTCCAGCACACACTTTTTTATAACGAATCTGAAAACGTATTTCCACACACTTTAACTCCCATCTACTAAAGATTGATACAAGTATACTTAATGAGTTTACATTAAACCAACAGGTGATTTTATTCAACGCAATGTTTTTGGAACATCAAACCCGACAAACGTACATCACCAATCTATTCGAACTATTTTTTGTGTACATATGTTTTATTGTTATAGTAAATAAATAGGCTTCGATTAACTTTTAGTATCGTCAGGAAGGAGCGGCGGCTGTATGAGCTACACCGAGAGTGGAAAACAATTAAGAAGGCGTTAGACGAAGGCTGTATTTTATACGGAGGCTGCCCGGCGCCGACGGAAGCCTTCGCGCAGTGGGGACGTCGAATCTCTCAATTGGCAAATAATATTTATGGCTTTGGGCGTATTACTTATGAGTTGTTTTTGAATTTATTTTATATGGGATTTAGCATTTTTTTCTTGTTTATGCATGTCATACGCCTTTTTTCAGCTGTATCTCATTAAAACTAACATTTTTTAAAAACTAAAAAAATTTCTGTTGACCAAATATCAATGCAGATTCGTTAACAATATGTTTTGAGTAGGCAAGATACAGTGGTTCAACGTTACTAATAATCAGTGTAGTTTTTCCTAAAAAAATGGTTTTAATATTCAATTATCACATTAATATGAGAACCCTCAAAATTAAAAAAGAAATACAGTTTGTCCGATTCTTGAATAAAAAGATTATTTATTTAGAAAAATGTCCGCAAAGTATTGTTAGGTGTCGTGGCTAGGAGGAGACCAATGAAAACACTGGAATTGAGGATTAATTCATTATTAAATAGACAAGGTAACAGTATATTCTTTAAATAACGCTATTTCACAATATATCACTCGTATTTGAACACTTTATTATCGCTGGGAACACTTTATTTATCACTCGTAGACTATTCAATTCTCGCATATAGAAGTCTCACTAGTTTATTTCGCCACTTGGGTATTTCGTTCGATAATTTCGCTTCGATTACCTCACGACTGGTCACCCTGGGTAACTTCGTATCGAAAGAACTGTCAAAACACGACGACAGCTTTTTGCGCCGCGGCGTAGTTCTGTATTTGTACTCAAATGATGGTTACTCGTAGATTATTCTAGATTATCTTTTTAGATTATTCTAGTGTTTAGGAGAAGGTTCTCGTCGCTTCTCGGTTGTGCCAGGCATTTTCCGAACTTTTTAGATCACTCTAGATTGCTATAGGCAGTTCTAGATCCTTCGATAGTATTTTTAAATACGACAAGGAATTACGACAGTGTGCAATTCATGTTGCTTACCATTTCGTGATTATTTCGCCACTATCGGTAAGTACTCGCCCGATTATTTTGCTCAATATCTGTCGCTTCGCAATTTCATGACCGGGCACACCTGGCCGTCGTCCCGCGACTTACTTCGCACTGATTGATCTGTCAAAACAAACTCCCTGCGCGGCCTAGAGCCGCATTTTTACGTGAATGCGTTGGTTTCGAACCCTCGAGAAGATTATTTTCCTTTCTCATGTTTAAGAGAAGGTTCCCGTCGCTTCTAGTTTGCTCCAGGTGTTTGTAGATGGTTTCCGAATGCTGTGGGCTGTTCTAGAACGTAATAGAGGCTTCCATGTTATTGCCGTCGTTGACATATTACGAAAGGATTCTGTTAGTTAGCTCTTTTACAATTTGGTTACAGTTTTTAATTCCATTATTCATTATACCTTCAAGGTAAAAAACATTAGGTTGAGTCATTGACGTATTATAATACAGACACGTTATTCCCATACTAGCTATGTAGCAAATATTGCATTGAAAGAGAGAACAAATCACGGCACACTTATTTCTCAGACGCTCAGCGTGTAGACAGAAAAATCAAGTAATTTAAAGTCACGGTGACTAAAATAACACACTCATTCTTACAATAGAGTACGATACTCCTTCCTTTTTCCCCGGGACTTTTTTCGGCGTAGCGGCGCGCCCGATCACAAAGAAGGTCCGTTCGATAACGAATGCAACTAAGGTAATTACCTTACTTTTGAGTTGCCAAGATTTCGCGCTTGTAACGTATCTACAGTTTATTACATCATTGGGTTGAGTGACATAATTATCAAATAAGTCAAATTCGAACTTTTCGTTTTTGATTGCCAAGATATGTTCCGCGTCACGTGATCAGACATCGTTGGGACACGCTGTATATTTGTGATGTAGTTTTAATATTTATTCATTCTCCTCAATGATCTATATTTTTTTATATTTTATTATTTCTCAACCATGGACAGTGTGTCTTGTTGCATTTCATTACACCCACTGTGTCAAAAATGTTTTAGCATTGTATTCTATTGTTGTAGTCGGACTTTGTATCAGTCTGTATTATATCTAGTCAAATCTGTTTACGAAAACTACATTTACTTATAAAATATACATACCACAGGCAAATTAATAAATAATTACGAATATCATGACATCATAATAATTCCCGTGCTTTTCACAAGTTGGTTGATGTTGTTTTTGATTAAACTTTCAATTCAAAAGTTGTTTTTGATTAAACTTTCAATTCAAAAGTTGTTTTTGATTAAACTTTCAATTCAAAAGTTGTTTTTGATTAAACTTTCAATTCAAAAGTTGTTTTTCTACAAACTTTTAATTTAACTCTTATAAAATTATTGTAGAAACAAATATCAGCACTTTTGATCAAAAATTTCATTCAATTATCACGTAAATTTTTAAGTAAAAAATACTTCCAGGAAATGCATTACATAGAATTTGTACCATAGAGCAAGCTATGTGCAATATGGCGCCTTCCTGTTAATACCACATTTTATTTATTTATTTATCTTCATCTTGATACATGTCATAGGAAAAGGAGCCGCTTATCTCACTAGTAAGAACCTGTACCGAGAAGAACCTGAGATAATCAGCTGACAATATAGTGAGAACAAAATAATAAACAAAATACTACATAACTATAAAATTAATTAATTAATTGAGGATATAAACGTAAAAGGTGGATAGTTAAAACATTAGATATTATATAATACAAAAGCAATAATAAAAGTAAAAAGAATATTAATACACAACGTTAATTTATCACTTAAGGGGAATACCTACCTAGTAGTGATGGGTCCGCTCTGTACTCACTACTACAATGTAGTACTACATTACATTGAAGTGCACACTTCACACGTTTTGAAGTGTAGTGCATACTACAAACTACAAACACTAAAGTATATACTGTATATACTTTCATATACACTAAAGTATATATGAAAGTATATACTTCAAATAGTACACGTCATTTCAAAGCGAACACTACAAAGTACACTTCAAAGTTATCGAAAGTATGAGAAACATACTTTAAATAGTGCATTTTTTACGTGAAAATTTTGGGAAGTTGATGTAGCTAAACGAATAAATCTCTGGAAACTGTAACAACCCCCCCCCCCCTCCATGGTTTAAAAAATTTTGGGACCGAATGAAGAAATTTTTGGGAAGTTGGGAACTAAACGAAGAAATCTGTGGAAGCTCGCCAAATTTTTATTTGGCAAAAAAATATTTACTTCACTAGTACTACAATTTTGTAGTACAATTACTTCATTTCATTACTTCACTTCATTAATATTACAATTACTTCATTACTTCACTTCATTTACTTCAATTCATGTAGTTTTTACTACAATTGTAGGGTACACTTTATAGTCTTCAAACTGGTGAACGTGTGTGTGTTGTAGTCTTTATTTTGAAATGTAGTTTTTCTCTTCGCTACTACCTAAACATTAAAAAAAAGTTTTTAAAATTTTTGAATTTTCTTAATTCAAAAAATTGCAAAAATTCAAAAAAATAACAGTCATAGCTGATAATAGTGGCATCCCTTTGTTGTTTACGCGCCGCGCCACACGACGCCTTGCTACACGCAGGTAGCTGCCAGTCGGGCTCTTTCATAATAGAAACGTTAGACATATTTTTATTATGTTTCTGAAGAGTACTTGATGATACGGGAATTAAAAGCAAGGTGGAGGACGTATATTATGGACCTGGAATCGATGATTTTATCTAAGTTGTAAAATTTCGCGATTTATTCATTACTCAATTTTCAAACATGTTTTACTCGAAACCATGCTTTAAAAATCGGTTATCAAAATATCTCAGCAACCACTGAACCGATCAACTTGAAATTTCAAGGGGTTATTCTACACATAATAATCTAGTCATTGTCGTAGATTTTTTAAGTGACTTAGTTTTTTTAAATCGGTATAATAAACCCGATTTTTTCCCTAAACACTCTATTTTAAATTCAAACGTCCACCATTTTGTCAAAAATCGATAATTTCAAAAACTCCTAGGTCAAATAATAAATTGTAGTGACAATTTTAATAATCTTTTTGTTTTTTTTTTATTCTGATGATTACAGACGAAGTGGGAGTGGTCACCGCGGGGGACCTTTTTTTCGGCAGTCGACAGAACCCAAAAATTTTCCGCCAATGTTGAATATTATAATAAATAAAATTTAACATATTCATAAAAGTATGTACTTTCATGTAGAAATGATATCAATCATTTTCCCATGTAAATAGCTTCGTCTCTACGAGGCATCTCTAATTTATCTTAAGTATGTATGTATTTGTGTGATATACTATTTTTCATTATAATTTGTCAAGAGGCAATTAAATGTTTTATTACATTATATTAAGTAAACAGCAAAATCGGCCTTCTATGTAAAAAACACACTTTATAACACAGCTAAGGGTACTTAATAAAAAAGCTATTATATTATCTATTTATTTCTTAGCAGTTAGTCTTCATTAATGACATCTTTTGATGAATCATCACTGACAACTGTGCGATTATATGTATTATCCATTTGTGATGATAATAATAATAATTGGATAACTTATATAGCGCCGTTTTCGCGAATACTCACCTCAGGGCGCTTTACACAGAAAAAATATTATCTTGCAAAACAACTTACTGCTAGAAAAGAAAAAACTTATTTAATATAACTTATTCACTAGGTGGCATACAAGAAATGGAATTAAAATTGAGAACTTTAACAGTTGGGAGCGTCTGAAAGAATTAGGTGTTTTCGTGGAGTGCACAATAGGAGTGGAAAACATTAGCTAGCGTTGTTGTGGTCAGATTCTATAGGTTTTTATAGGATTGTCTAAATAAACGCGTCTATCTGCGTGATATCTACCCCATCCATTTGTCCAACCCTTTCTGCAACATTTCACCCCCATTCTACGCGGTACTAATGAGGGCTCGATAAAATAAACATTTCATATTGGATTAAGTATAATTATTAAGACAAGACATTTATTTTAGGTAGTAGTCGCTGTTAGACTAACTTTTCTTTTTATTATTTTATTATAACTATTTTTTCTATATCTTAGTCAACGGAAAACAAAATTAATGGTGCACTAAATGCAATTATGGCCAATAAGAATCTGTCAAAAGAAGCAAGACTAGCGGTACATAATGGCGTTCTAGTGCCAACCCTTATGTATGGAAGTGAAGCCTGGAATTGGCAAAAGAGGAATGAAAGTAGACTGAATGCGGTTGAAATGCGGTCACTAAGACGCTTGTGTGGAAAATCTTTGGTCGATAGAGTGAGGAATGAACAAATTAGAAGTGAATGCAATGCTGGCTGTAGTGTGGTAGATAGAATAAAGAAAGGAGTGCTGAGATGGTTTGGTCACGTGGAACGTATGAACGAGGAAAGGATGGTTAAGAAAATATATGAGGCGAATGTTGAAGGCAACAGGAATAGAGGGCGTCCGCGAAAGACCTGGCACGATCAGGTACTACAAGTATTTGAGGATGGCCCTGTTAAAAGCCGCAATAATCGTAGAACGTGTATGAGAAGATGTATGAATGTGGCCGAAACAAAAGTGGTGTGCCAGGATAGAAGAGTGTGGCGTTCAATCCTCTCTGCCTACCCCTGCAGAGAAACGGCGTGATGGTTAGTTAGTTAGTTAGTTAGTTAGTCAACGAGATCATGACTGAATCTGTTATTTTATTACCACGTTTATATTAGCTTCACCTGTTTGTCTGTTTGCCTGGACGGAATCTTATAATCGATATATCACCCGCTTCTATTGGACGTTGGTCCAACCGAGATGAAATTTTGCACATAGACGTATTCTCAATGATAATTCATGAATCAAAGAATAAATTAATTAGATTTATAGATTTATCTTAATCCTTCATAAGCTCAGCAAAAGACTTCGCTACTTTCCTACCGGAGTGATTTTATACTCTGAGTAATATTAAGATGAATTTAGAGCAATGTGAATGACAAATGAGTAATATTAATGGCTTGTTCTCTTTAGAGATTTATAAAAGCGAGGGCGCTTCCGCTCCATCAGAATTCTGTAATCCATATCCTTTCGTAAGCGCCCACCTTTTATTTGGAGAGTGAGAGAGAAATTTTTTGAATGAAAATTTGTTTTTTACTTTTTAGTACACATAAATATAAAAAAAAATCTTGTAATATTCTTCTAAACGCAATTATTTTCATCGACTATTATCTCGTCAAGAACAATGAGGATATAAGCTCTAACGTCTCGGTATGTCTCGAAATTAGTCTGAGACCACCTCATTGTGGATCGACCTTTCCTTGCGCATCATAATTAATATGTGCATGCTGAGAAAAATCGGTCGACATTTACAGAACTTTTGTGACCAAAACCAGATGAATTTGATTTTAATGACTTGTGGTTTCAAAAGATGGTGCCACATGCCATACCACTGATGTAACTATCAACTTACTGTAATAAAAGTTTAGTGAATCAATAATTTCTATAAATTCAGCAGATTATGTTAGAGATATCTATGATCCTCCCCATAGCATAGTATACATAGATTTTGAATAATGATACCTCAATATATTTTAAAGTGGAATATTACTAAGAATTATTATCTTTTAATGTACATACCTTTATATGATATTCTTCCAAATTATTTGACACGTGCACTAGAATACACCTGGAAGTTATTATTTTCAATTATTTAATTCAATTTATAGACCAGTGTATATTTTTAATAATTCCTTTATATGTATGTTCTGAGAACATTATTCCTGGATTTTGACAACAGAGGGGTTGATGATTTTTGCCTGGAGGGAGTTATTGAAAATCTTCAAATTATGAGTTTTACCACTAAATAACATTGAATAGAGAAGAAATATTTATTTTTTAATTTTTTCCTAGGATAGAGATTGAAAAATATGAAATAAAATTGCACTTAGTGAGTTTTACCTCTTCTTCTTCTTCTTCATGTGCCCTGTCGGGTCCCCCCGACGTCGGCGATCATCTGGGAGAAAGTTTCCCTGTCCAGGGCAGTGCGGAACAGCTCTTCCACGCTTCTTATCCCGGTCCACTCTCGGATGTTTTGAAGCCAGGAATGCTCTGCGACCCTCTTAATTAATTAATTGCAATATTAATTAATTAATAAAATGTAAAATTAATTTAATATAAAATTAAATTAATATAAAATTAATTTCTTAATTGCATACTTTTAGTTTTACCTCAAAAGGGACGAAATTACTTACTGTCTTCATCCTTACTCGCCTTGCAGATATAGGATTTACTTATTGCCTTCCTCCTTACTCGCCTTGCAGATATAGGATTTACTTATTGCCTTCCTCCTTACTCGCCTTGCAGATATAGGATTTACTTATTGCCTTCCTCCTTACTCGCCTTGCAGATATAGGATTTACTTATTGCCTTCCTCCTTACTCGCCTTGCAGATATAGGATTTACTTATTTCCTTCCTCCTTACTCGCCTTGCAGATGTAGGATTTACTTATTGCCTTCCTCCTTACTCGCCTTGCAGATATAGGATTTACTTATTGCCTTCCTCCTTACTCGCCTTGCAGATATAGGATTTACTTATTGCCTTCCTCCTTACTCGCCTTGCAGATATAGGATTTACTTATTGCTTTCCTCCTTACTCGCCTTGCAGATATAGGATTTACTTATTGCTTTCCTCCTTACTCGCCTTGCAGAAATAGGATTTGAAACGACTTTCAGTACCGTATATTTATTTAATTTCAATCTGTTGTATATGGATGATAATTCCCAGCATTTTAAATAGTGTTATACTGAAAACTTATATTATTTTGTGTGTTATAAAAAATTAAAATGGTGTCATGTGACACATTTAACTCGAAACATAAGAAAAACTAAGAGATCCACTATTGACCCTGAGAATTTCAGAACAATTGTTCCCAAGGACCGTAGGTAAGTCCGGTAGTCTAGTGGTCAAAACACCCATGACAGTCTCGATTCTTAAAAAATATAGAATCGAGTGTCATGTGACAAATTTAACTCGATATTCCCTAGAAATTTTATATTTTAAAAATTAAACTGCTTCGAAAAATGTCTTCTTTTGTCATCCCCAGATGATCCGTCGAATTTGCAAAGGAACATCTGGTTTCAACCTTTTCGGGCCGCTTTCTCTTAAATTGTCCCTAACCCCGCGGGATAGCTACCTCTCATTGCACCACCAAGCTGAATCTTCACAGCATTCCAGAAACTTCGAGAAACAAAGCCTTGTTTTATAAAATGCATGTGTGCAGCCTCCCATACGCCCATCGCCAGTCTAAGGGAAGAAACCAAGAAAACCAGGCGCGGTCCTTAACTTGACGTGAGATGGACTGCCCAAGTGGTACGTCTCATCTCCCGAGCAGACGGACCGCAGGTGGTGGTCCTGCCTTTTGCCAATGGATTGACTCTCAAGTAAGCCTTTCAACTTTTACTTTGAGTAGCTTGTTGGTCTTGTGGTTAGGACACTGGCCTCGTGATCCAAAGGTTGCGGGTTCGAATCTCACTCCAGACTAGCAAGTTAGTCCTATTTTCAAAGCACAAGTGTTTAGCTTAGTTTAAAATACAAATGGTTCTACCACTGAAAAAATTAGCAAACAACGTTTAATTTTATACCCGACAGCATTGTTCCAAATTTTTACCCTTTCTGTTATCTTAATTATAATTGTATAAATCTCCAAAAGTTTATATTATTTAAATTAAATTTCCACGCTAAATTTGTGTTACATCTGTTATCAACTCGTCGATGAAAATAATAACTCTGAATCCACCATTCACCTGAGAGTCCGCCTACCAGCCTAGCCGAGGTAAAACTATACATGTGAGTACACCTCCAACAGGGAAGTCTCTAGGTATCTCATTTAAGTATATTTATATGAAGGATTCACCTTATACAATGGTTTTTCACAAAGTAAACGCCATGAAAATCAATTATTAAAATGATACAGTTGCTTTACCCAAGTAATATAAATTTTTGTGTTAGGCAATTCTATTAAAGTGAAATTTCTCTAGGGCAAACAATATTATACGAAGTCCTCACAGTTCAAAAAAGTACCTTCAGGGGCCGTCACAGATTGCTACTTTTCAATTACGTTTGTTTACCTACTTCTAGCGCAGTTTTAATGTTTCCTCCTCAGAAAATGCTTAATAGCTGGAATTTTCCTGTTTTCACTCCCGCAATGTGAATTGCCATAATATTAAACTGAACGCACTTTATCACAAGGGACTCATGATAAGTGTGACCTTAAATGATTGCTTGAAAGTATTTAAGCTACCCTTGTACAGAAGCCTTGAATAGGACACAGAATGGAACAGGATTTGACACTTTGAAGAAATTATTAGACGTGTATGAAACAAACATTAAAAATAATTTTCAATGTATATTATAGATGTCTCACAGAGGCGAATCTATTTGTATGAGAAAGTAAGTATGGACGGACGTCTTATTGTTGTTGGATTGTATTTTTTATATATTTTTTTTATTCATTTATACAGTAGATATATAACAATGTTTTTTATAATAAATTAATTCTATGTTATAACATTTTAAAGACATTATACTCCCCATAATATGAGCTTATGGGAGGAGTATTTACAAGCCAAAATAAAATACAAAAGCAGAATCCATTTATAAGTATTTTTTTTTTATTTGAGACGTGTGGGCAATGTTACAATACATCGTTGTCCAAAATCAAAGATTTCACTTCTTTCTTAAACTCTTCGTATTTTGGATTCTTTCTTTCTAGAAATTTGTTTTGCGAGAACAATGTTGTGCCATGGTGGTTCTTAAACTTGGTATCATCATTTGTCCCTTCGTTCTATGTCTATTACTTATACAGTCTAAGGGGTGAGATTCATTTTTTAAATAATCTTTATAAATTTGGCACAGGGAGTTTGTTTATTGAGTGGTGGTAAATTAAATTCTCGAAATATATTTATAATAGGACGGACAGTCATACTGTTTTTTGAGAATCGTTTTAATAATTATTTTTTGTATTATGATTAATGGCTGTACGGTGGACTTATAAGCCCCTCCCCAGATTGTTTTGATAACAGCTCTGAAGACGAACCCTAAGATGGGATCCGGCCTGAAATATCGTAGGCACACGGCAGAGTATCCCGGAAAACTCTTACCAGAAGATTCTCAACGGCCGTGAAATCACAAATACACACCTTTTTGTCCATCCCTGATACGAATGTTTTATCTGTTTCTTCTTTTCTCATCTCCTTCTCATCTGCATCTACAATTAATTATTCACGATCTATTTCTCGCAATCTCTGTTTACCTGCGTTTTAATTTCCATTGTCTACAACCGCGATATTCATGAGTAAATTAGCATTCTGTTTGGATTAGTTAGCTTTAATTTACTATTTTGTGACGGCAAATAAAACGGCGATTAAAACAACTGTAAGTTGATCTTTGCCACTAAAAATGTATTTATTCATGTATTTATAATGAAAAATAAAGAAGGAATTATTAACCTTTCAGGAAGGAAGCTTCTAAATTTTATTATAATACTTTTCGCTACTGGTGGGGTGCGCGGGTGTGGGTCTCGAGATTTTCGCGTCAATAATTGCAAAATCGTTCGCCAGATAGCGCCAGCATTCGTCCTCCACAGTTGATTTCAAAATTAATTATTTTTGTAGGATTCGCTTTCAAAAGTTAGTTTTTGCTAAAATGTATTTTTTTTATTTTTAGAACACTTCTCCATTATCTTCGATATTAAACTTCAGTATTAATTATCATCTCAGTCCAGAATATCCTTAACATTATGCGGTAAATTTACATTTTGAACGCCTCTAAGGGCCGGTTGTTTCAAGTTGGATTAAAGTAAGCGTTCTTTTAAAGCATAGATTTTTACGTTCTCCACCAATCAGACGATCCGATTTCGTAAAAATCTATGCTTTGATCGACCGCTTACTTTGATCGAACTTGAAACAACCGGGCCTAAGAGGTTTATAGTGATCTTGAAAGACCTTGCTTCAACACCATAGAGTGAAACCGACCACACATGACATTTGATGTGACTTAGCATGCAAAATCTTCATCCGATGCAAGAAACACGTACGCCACTCTTTAGAACTGGATTTTAAT
The DNA here is from genome assembly GCA_016648135.1 of Agrypnia vestita. Lineage (NCBI taxonomy): Eukaryota > Metazoa > Arthropoda > Insecta > Trichoptera > Phryganeidae > Agrypnia > Agrypnia vestita. The sequence goes on from JADDOH010002737.1 coordinate 90,519, forward strand.
ATCTAGTTTGTCTACGTGCGAACATTTTTCTTTCGATAAGCTAAAACGTAGATTTTATATTTTTCTTCTTATGGTCCCATCTTCTATCGGAGGTCGGCGATTATTCTGGTGATCACGACTCTATTTACAGCAGCAAGGAACAACTCAGTAGAGCTACACTTATGCCAGTCCCTCAAGTTACGCAACCATGAGATGCGGCGTCTTCTTACGCTTCTTTTACCACTTTTCCCCCCCTAGATAATGAGTTGGTTTAGACTGTATTTTGGTCCTCTCATCATATGTCCGAGATACTTCAGCTTTCTTGTCTTGATAGACCGCAACACTTCTCGTTCTTTTTCCATAAGCCTCGACTTATGGAAAAAGGACTCGGATTATTGTCCATGCCTCCACCCAGTGGTGTGCAGTGGGTATAAACTTAGGTTATGCTGTGACCGACTATATACCTAGATATATTAAAAATATATATATACGCATAAACATTTTAAGGGTATATACATTTTTTTAAATTTCTTAACTATATATAATGAACTATTTTGAGTGGCTTCAATCTACAAAAATAACTGCACTATAAAAGAAGTATTGTAAACAATATTTCCTAAATAAATAAATATTTTATATAGGTATAGCTAATACGGCAAAAAATTCAATATATTTCGAAGACGATTTATATGTAATTAAATCGGGAACAATATTAATTTCAGATATACGTTTCTTTTCACAAGAATAAATCAACATTTTATGATATAATTATATGTTATGATATGACAGATGACAGATGGTATTTGCATTGTATTAACATTCACCATAGAAAAAACAAATAATTTACATCGAAAGTTTTGGGTGGAATTTGTAAAAAAATAACATTTCTGCAATTGCGTGCGCGTAGTTCTCACGTGGCATAGGACCTTTCGAAGAAGCACGCTAAATTTACTTGTTTATTACACAAAACTCGCAGCCTTAAAAATACACAGTTTTTTTCTCGACTTGACTATATCTATGGAACGAAATATTGGGCGAAATAAATGAAGAATTGACATGAAGTTAGGCACAGAAAATTCGGAAATAAAACTTCTAGCCGTAGGACAAATTACGGCTAGAATTTTAAATCGGAAAAAAACAGATACTCACGTTAAACGGAAACGTCAGAAATAAAACTTCTAGCCTTCTAGCTTCTAGAGTAGGATTATTTAATGAATATTTCTTTTCCAGAATCTTTACTAATGCACAGCTTTTTTGCTTTTATGCGCTGCACTCCACTGCCTCTACCCCATATAAGAAATTGTAAAAATATTTCACCGAGCATTTTAAGATGTATGGTTAGGATTGTTGGTTGGTGGATGCAACACGTGTTTAGCACGGCTATGGAAGGGTTAACGACACGTCAACCAACTGACCCCAGATCCGAGCCAAGGCCGCCCTCGTGAACCCGGCTATAAATCACGCTCCGGAATTTGACATCGCGCCACCCAGCGGGGGCCGGGCACAATTAAGAATAAAGCCATATCTTGTTTAGAATTGGCCACATTAAACTGCCCCGCCGACAGCGGCCATTACGCGCCGCCGCCATCTTGATTCCGAACCGCCGCTCGGGCAGTTAAGGGGAGAGGTTTAGCTTGTACGGCCAGCGTGGGGCTGGCCGAATTACTCCGGGAACAAGGAACGGGGATCGCGCGGACCTCGCCAGCGGCGCGGCCCCTGCCCGGTCTAGGGAACCCGGGGCATTCGATATTCTCACTTGTTTATTTTTGATATGAAACATCTCTCCTCTCGCTTTCCTGCGATCCGTGGCAGTGATTTTGTGAAAATGGAAAGGCTTCCTAGACTAGCAAACAGATACGAGCGACTGGACGTCTTCGCCAATAAGTGTATATTATTTAAACATATATTAAAAGGTGTGTTGAAAGATTACAAGTATTTGTCGAATTGGACTCACATAATTGATTTGTATTTGTATGTATATTTTTTATTATATTTTGACCTTCAAAGCTCGTGCTATATCTTTTCACTCTACATTATCACTTTTTTTTGTTTTTATAGAAGCCTCCACAACCGTCGAGCTTGCATGCGAAGATGTATGAATGTAGATGAAGCGAAATTTGTATGTCACGAAAGAAGAGTATGGCGCTCTATCCTCTTTGCCTACCCCCACGGGGAAACAGCGTAATGGTAAGTTAGTTAATTAGTTAGTTAGTTGTTTTTATTTTTCTATTATACTATGTTTTTCTTATGCTTCTGTTTTTTATATACTTGCTTTTTACTTTATATTATATTTATCTTTATATATTTTTATCTGTATTTTAAGCATTTTCTTTCCACTTTATGTCATTATTATATTTACATGTTTTTTTTCTTCTTTAAACTATATATTATGTAAATGTACAATTTACCTATTTGTTGTAAAAGCCCTATTGGGCGTTAATTAATAAATAAATAAATACGAAATTCGTAACAGGAAAAAAGACGCCGGGGAAGCGCGCATGACGGAAAAGTCATCGTTTATAAACAATGAAATCTGACAGCCGTATGATAAATAATATAAATGTGTTGTTTTTAAAACAAATATGCGAGAATTACGACTTTAAAACGATAAAAAAATTATAGAATGAAAGGTTTGTATGTTAGTTAGTTTTTATGACAGAGAATTTTTTTGCTTTCGAAGAAAGTTAAGACAGCGCGGATCAAATCAAAAACCTTTCGGTGATAGAAGTCCACCAAATTCGTTATTGTCATAGTTCATAGTACACTGTTTTATCGACACGGTCAAAATTATTTACCGACAGCTCCAATGGGGCAAAATTCAATATTTTTTTAACAACCAAATTCTTCAATATAATACTATAATGTTTTATCGACATTGCTAAAATTCAATGACAGCTCATAGTCCGGCCAAATTTTATATTAAAGAAATGCACATATATTTTTTTTAGTTGTATTTACTTATTAATAAATATATGGCTATTAGCTGTTTTAAATTTTGATGTTAATTTCTGTTGTTGCTCAATTGATATTTTAAATTGTGAGATATAAAATGTTACACGTCACATGCGACTACTGTAAGGCTCGCTCGTTTTTTAAATTTATATTTATTTGGAAAACCAATAGGTAACAATAATTAAATAAATACAAAGAATGTGAAACATAAAAAAGCCAATTACAGGTTTTCACTGGTAGTGACAAAATATCGTATTTGCGTGGTGTACATATACAGGGTTATTTGTAAAACATTAATAACCTCGCAGGGCTATATTCCTGCCTTGATTATGAGTCGAAAATGTTCAAGCTATTATGACCTAATGTCAATAGTTAAAGAGATATGCGACATCAAAGTTTGCAATTTTTTTCAATATTTACGACTTATTTTTTGTAAAACGTTTGACTATCATTACAGTAACTCATATCGATTACAAAAAATTCATTCCTTCAATACAAGTTAAATAAAATGAGTAAAACTTGGAAAAAATTCCAATTGGAATGTTTTCCAATTGGAATTTGAAGGTTTTTATTTTTTTATTTGATTTGTATTAAAGCGAATAAATTTTTCGTATTTAATATGAGTTACTGTAATGATAGTCCAACGTTTTACAAAAAATAAGACAGAAATATTGAAAAAAAAAATGCAAACTTTGATGTCGCATATCTCCTTAACTATTGATATTAGGTCATAATAGCTTGAACATTTTCGACTCATAATCAAGGCAGGAATATAGTCCTGCGAGGTTATTAATGTTTTACAAATAACCCTGTACATTATATAGTGTATTGATGAAACTATATATAATTGATTTAATGGAAAATAATAACATGCATTTCATTTGAAAAATGGATAGGAAAGCAAGCGTCGCACATGAGTAGGGTAATTTATGCTTTTTTACAATTTAAAGCTTGTGCAATGAGAATATTCTAAAAGAAATTTCACTATTCTTTTGAGTTTTTCTCGAATCTCCTGTTTTCAGAGTGTCTCATAGGTATCTCAAAAACTATTAAGTCGATTTTGTTCGAAAGTCGTGAACTCATCTTAATAATAATATTATCTGCCATTTAATAAACGATTTTTTTGTGAGGATAAGATACACTCAAGAATTAAAACGACAATACAATTGCAAAATGTGAAATCTAGTGACAATACACCCAAACGTACTCGTAAATCATAATCACTTTATCATAATCATCAGTACCTAAGTAAATGCTTAGTGTACGCCACTGGTGTCTACATATTTATGCGTGAGCATTTTTTGTATACAAATAAGATTATTACCATCTTACAATGTAATTCACACAGTACCTACAATATAACATAGTTAAAAATTTACATTTCACTTATAGTATAAAAAGTCACGTTCAGTTTAGTAACGGAATTGTTGTTTGTCGTAAAACCGTATTTTTATTTTTAAATTACTTACTTACTTACTTACCATCACTTCGATTCTCCGTGGGGGTAGGCAGAGAGGATAGAGCGCCACACTCTTCTGTCCTGACGTACAACTCTCGCCTCGTCCACATTCATACATCTTCGCACGCAAGCTCGCCGGTTGTTGAGGCATCTAACGGGACCATCTTCCAGTATCTGGCTAATCTTGTCATGCCAAGTCTTCCGCGGTCGCCCTCTCTTTCTGGCGCCATCAACACTTGCATTATATATCTTTCTTACCATTCTCTCCTCATTCATTCGCTCAACATGCCCAAACCATCTGAGCGACCCTTTTTCAATTCTATTAATTATGCTAAGATCAGCTTTACATTCATTCCTAATATCTGCATTCTTTACTCTATCATAAATTGATTTGCCACACATGCGTCTGAGGGATCTCATCTCTACTGCATTCAATCTAATTTCGTTCCTCTTCTGCCAGCTCCATGCTTTGCTTCCATACATCAGTGTTGGTAACAGAATTCCATTATGTACCGCTAGTTTTGCCTCGGTAGACATACTTCTATAAGAAACTATTGCGTTCAAAGCACTGTTCACCCTATTCCGCAGTCAATCTCCTCTCGATATCATTCTCAACATTCCCTCTTCTATCGAACATACTTTTCAAGTACACAAACTCATCTACATGTTCCAAACATTCATTACCTACTAGAATTTCACACGTTGTCTTACTTTCCTCCTTCTCAAATACTTTTGACTTGTTTACATTCATAATAAGGTCACTTTCCTTGCATACATCATACATCCTGCTTACTAGATTCTGTAAGTCCTGTTCGCTATTTGCCATTAATACTGCATCATCCGCATACAGTAAATAGCATACAATGAAATCAGGAGCGAAAATGAGTGATTTGAATTTTTAAACCAGCTTATACAAATTTATATATATTAAACTTTAAATATACATTGGCCGCCAATTAAGGCTGTGAGAACATCGCTATCTAGAGTAGCGTAGCGTCTTAATAACGTTAGTGATGGACGACATTATTGAATAGAATATAATGTTTTTTTTGTTTCTTATACCTCATTATTATTTGTGCAATCTGGCAGCTTTAGTGACAGACATTGTTACGTAGAGAATTATATATTTTGATTAATGATAAATACCAATGATATTTGCGATATAGTAATGGATGCACTTATAAGTTTTTATTTTCATTAAACTGAAATATTAAAAAGGAATCAAATTCAGAGTATTTTATTAAAAAATTCAATGCTCTCATTTTATTTAATAACCATTTTTAAGTCATGTTCATTTAAAAGAGTGTTAAGGGATCTACAGAAAACTTTGTAGATCCCTTAGACCAGCGGTTCCCAACCTGTGGTACGCTTACCACCGGTGGTACGCCAGTGGATAGTTGGTGGTACGCGAAAAATAATCAGTAATGGCGAACATAAAAAGTAAAAAAAATCACTCATAAAAATATTATTTAAACTAATAAGAACTACTTTCGGTACTAAAAATATTATTAAATACAATTTCATTAATATTATTATATTTAAAACAAAAATTTCGCCTGTTAGGATTAAAGTATACATTGTCTCGTTTTCATCAGAAGAATTTTTACATTTACCGTGTTTAATTAATTTTACATCCATATATAATTTCTATTAATATCGGTAATTTTTGGAAAAAAATTGCCTGCGGCGCATTACGTATTTTTATACAAATAATTTAATTTAATTCTTTGTAATTTTTTTTAATAAAAATTAGTTGTTAAAAAATACTTCTTTAAATGTCCTGGTTTTGAATTTCGGCAAGAAATGAGTTTGGCACCTTTTATTTAAAAAAAAACATTGTAATGTTCAAATGTCTCAATTTTATCAGAAAAAATAAAACCTGTGGTATTTTTTTTTTTAATTAAATAAATTGAGTTCTCGGAAATATAGTCACCCTATAAAATTTATAATGCAGAATAACAAATTTCTCGAAATACAATCATTTTTACGAAGTGGTACAATTGAGCGTGGTGTACTACCAAGTGGTACGCGAGCCTAAAAAGGTTGGGAAACTACCTTAGATAATTTGAATTTGTCTTTTTTTTTTAATAAATTCAATAAATTTCTGTTAACGCTTCAATTAAAAATAATTTTCTCTTCAACTAGAAAGAGTATAATTAAATGTGTTATTTTAAGTCTGTAATATATAATTATTAATATAATAACTACAGGCGCGTGCAGTCAGTACAGGTATTCTTTGAGGGATAATGTAAATAAAATATTTATCTTGCAGGATATTGCGAAATATTAAAATCTAAATAAGCTGGTAATACTTGTGATATGAATACGAGGTTTACAAATAATATTTAGACTTATATATTTTGCATAAATTCTACTTAAATACAGATTATTTCAAAGTATGTACTGACTGCACGCCGCTGATAAACAGACATCAAACCTTAACAGTCCGGGTAGGTACAGCGCGGTGGGGTTAGCATTATATTATTTTTTATTTATGAGGACCGGTTACTGTAACGAAACACAACACAAAATACACAGGCTTTAGAATCAATTTAATGTATTGTTATCTCACGAGAAATCCACGGTACGAGAAGTCAGTATTGTGCGAAAGGTGCTTCATTTTCTTCTCGGTGTTGACCACAGTCGGCAGTGACACGCGCGCTACGTAGCCTTTGAATAATCGTTTGTGGAAAGTTCCTGAATAAATTTTATTCGAAACTTTAAGTTGTTTTTCTCGCTGAATTACCTGTGTGCTTAAAGCCACGTATTCACTAAGGGACAAATTGCGCAACATTCCATGCAGCATAACGTATCAATATCTACGCTCATGTTTCGGGGACAATGACGCGGTCATTTGACGTGTACACACCGGAACTCACATATCACTTATCGCGGAAATGTCGCCCAAAAGTGTTATGATGATTAGTGCTGCGTATCTATTTATTTTAACGAGTTTATCGAATCGTAAGAGCAGAAAAAGGTGTTGGGTGCGAAAGTGATAACTGAAAAGGAAAAGAAGAATGGGTATTCTATGCGATCTTCGAATGTCTGACGGATCATTTGTCAATTTCATTCGAATGACAACAACTGATTTTGAAAATTTATTACAAATGATCGGGTATTCCATAGCCAATCAAAACACAATATCACGGAACGCTGTTTTATATCATATCATTTAGCGTATGTAACTGCAGCGCATGCGTCTTAGCTTGTCAACGTACCACGTGGTACTGACGCGCGGTCCGATGTCCCCGTGCGCTCGCTCGGGAACTGTGCGCGTGGCAACGTTTCCGCGGCACGTAGAAATGCCGAGCTATGTTGCGCGCGACGTCACGGAACAGTGCGCGACGTTGCAGCGTAACGTAGACTCTATGCCGCGCGTGATGTTGAGGGACAATTTGTCCCCTAGTGGCTTTATTGCTTGCTATACTTAATACACTATTGCTTATATTATACACAAATCGCAACATTCCATCTTTTCCAAAATCTAACACCTAAGAGGGCCCGGATGTTAAAGGCGGGTCTTCTTCGTGCATTTATAAATTGACATTTATAAACTTTAATTAATCTTCTAAAAATAAATTGATTAATTTAACACACAAACCATAAAATTTATTTTAATGTGTTGAATTAGTACGGTAATCAGATTATTAAGTTTAATTTGCCAGTTGGCAAGATAGAGCATTATGTCGGTATTTAATTAATCAAAAAAAAAAGGATGTGGTATCTTATCGGTTTGATCAATCGGTCATCCTTGCCTACCACACTCGGCTTCCACACCGCATGTAGTTACCATTTTACACAGCATATATACACTTAGCACAGGTCCGGCACGCCTGAACGAGCGAGTTAAGCAATTGCCCGGGCTACATAATTTGGAAGCTTAATTTTACTGCAGAGAACAGAAAGGCATGCAATCAGTTTTTAAGTATATTGTTATAGAGACTGTGTGCCTACCTACTAAATGCTGATAACAACGATGTCACGCAATGGCGGCTAGTCAACCGTAACCGCAAACGCACGCAGTCCAGGGTCACTCATCCGTGATTGCGTTATCGCTCTAGAGAATTCTACGACATTCCATCTCGTAGTAAAATACACGTCAGAAGAGTCTAGAAATTTCTACAGGTTGACAGCCATTTTCATTCCCACCTAAATGGGGGGAATGAAAATGGTTGTCACAGGCCGCGTATGAAAGGTGGTTGCAACACATATGTAAAGTGTGGCATGCAATTCAAATATATACAACTTCCAAAAAAGTAGTAGACATAGTATATTCTATCATGGGTGGAATGGCGAACGTTACATATGTGTAAAGTGATCACTTAAACCAACCATACGATAGGTCGTTAGTCCTATGTACACCAAAAAATGACTTCTATACCTACTTTTCCATAAAAATGCAGTTTCGTCTCTGTGAGACATCTATAATATACATTAATTAATTAATTAAATAATAATTACGATAATGCACTGAGTTTTATTGAATATATTGTATTAACTGGTGAAATTTTTTACAAGAATATCGCTTGTTACACGTTCAACGATCAATTATGGAATCAATTGAAAGTAACCAATTTAAAATTGCCCCCATTTTTCTTCTCGATACTTTTTGGAAGTCGATACTTGACATCTATCATATGGACAGAATGCCATTAAAACAACTGTTAATATTTTAATCTGGAGATATACTCAGATATCAGACTAGTATTTGTAAAAAAATATGTAATTCAAACCCGTGTACACGACATTCGATTTGATTGCGAAACTGGACATGACATTTGCGACTATTTAATCCGAAAAGTTAGTTAAAGAGGAGGCAACATTTTTTCCGTTTTATCCGTTAAGGGGGGGTAAGGTTTTTAACTTTTTTTTTCCGCATTTTATTTTTAATTTTTTAAATGAATGTATAACATCGCAAGAATATTGTGTCAAAATTTCAAGTCAATCGGAGCATAATTGACGAAATTGTGAACATTTGAGCGATACTCAGACTGATTTTCTATACCTGCTCGGGCAGCTAAGAGACGCGCTCACCTGAGGACTACCGGACGTGCTATTGTATTGGAAGGGTTTTGCGTAGACAAGGACAAAACTATGCTGATGATGAAAGCTCTTTGCTGTGTGAACATGGCATCGACGATTATGTGTAAGTATAAAATAAGTGTAGAGTTTTATTTTGAATTTTACAGTGTGCAAAACTTTAAAGCGCTTTCCCCACATCTCACATTTTCAAAGTCGGTGTCCATCATAACTTCAAAACTACTGCACCGATCCTTTTGAAATTTTAAACACTATTTCTGTACATAATTTACGAGGTAACGCTGGAGACTTTTTTTCAAATTTGTTATTAATTTTTATTTTTTAATAACAAATTAGTCGATATTTTTCGCAAAAAATCGCGTTTTTCCCTTCAAAGTGTTCCGAAAAATTTAAAAGTTGAAATTTAAAAAAACCCTCCCAGCGTTACCTGGGAAAATCTATTATCTAACGAATGAATTTTAATTTTTTGATTTCAGATGATCTAGCACCAAGTTATGATGGACACCGCAATTCTACTTTTTTCCGAGACACATCCGAATAATTGCTGCCATTGCCTTATTTTTAAATATTTCTTCTTGAAAATTTTACATAATATTCCTCAAATGTAATACTTTAACATAATATTGGTTTTAATAAAGAGATTTTATTTGTGTCGTCACAAAAAAATCACAAAAACATGCCTTTTTTTGTACGAATTAACCTTACCCCCCCCTTAAGAGGAGAAACAAATTCTGTGAACGAAACACCAATGGTCAAGTGTGAGTGAAATCAGAATTAAGAGACGAGATTAAGGCCCGGTTGCGCCATCTAAAGTAAAGGTAAAAAAAGTTACTCGAGTAACTTTTTTACTAAAACAGGTTGCGCCATGGATCGTAAAAAATATTTAACTCGCCGAAGTACATACATTAGTAACTTTTTTTTACACTCCAATATCGGTGGATAAAGGTAAAAATTATGGTAAAAAATAGCCGTCCTCTCACAGCTGATTTGAAAATGTGACATTTGTCCATAAAGGTACTTGTCATTTGAATTTGGTCGCTGTCATTGTCGTATTGAAATTTGTAAACATTAAAATGAATCTTTTAATTTCGCGTTATTTTAGCGATGGTTTGTTTCATTAGAATAGAGTGGTTTGTTTGAACTGGTTTTGAACCACAAAAGTACGTATTGCCAATGGTAAAAAACTGAAATAAATCAAATTCCATAGACAAATGCGGTATTTGAGGTTTATTCTGCTTGGCACCCTATTAGCCTTATAATTGGATTGACACTGGTAAAAAAGACGTTTGTGCAACCCGAAATCGAGATTACTCTCAGATGATAGTAAAAAAAGTTACTCGGGTTAATTTTACTCGAGTAAAATTTACTTCAGATGACGCAACCGGGCCTGAGAATTTCCGATGCGGCTCTGGCAACTTGGATTCCGTATTATTTCATCCTCTTGAATCAAGTCATAACGGGCCTAATACAAAACCAGTTGCTTTCTGCTGGTTCATTAATAATTATTACATTTAGAAAGCAAATTATTTAACAGGAATTATTCCAGCATTATCGGTGAGTAATATTTTTGCAGGATGTGGTCGAGAAATCAAAAAAATGGTTTGTGGTTGAGACAAAGTAAATTTGGATTAAAAAAAAATTTCACTGTTTAACAAACTTCTATATCGTCAACACCAGTCGCTAGCGGCACAGCTATCAACTTTTTAAAAGGGTAAGTTCCAATATATTACAACATATATATTACAGAAAACACTAAAAAATTGCTGTTGGGGAGATTCAAATTTACCCAACAGACGAACAAAACATTGGAACAGAAAGGTCAATGGATTTTAATTAACAATTGACATATAGGTACATATATATAATTTCATTTACTGATTATTATCAATATTCTAACGTGATGATAATATGTCGAAGACAAAAAACTATAGAAACCTCTGGAACGCCCTACAATGCTCTGGAATTGTCTACAACATTCGGAAGACGTCTGGAATAGTCTGTAAGAAACGAGAATATTCTCGCAAATACTAGAAATGTTATAGAATAATCTTCGAGGTTCCAAAAACCAACGCGTTTCGTATAAAAGTGAAGCCAGTGCCGCGGCGCATTATTATTGTTTTGAAGTTTGACCAACGTGACACAACCAGTGATAAAACCATTGAAAACAGATAAAAAAACATTTTCGTAAAAAAAACGCCGAAATATGCATTTGCAGTGAATGTGCCGCCTTAGCGAAATCTTATACACATAGTAATTGAGTAATTATTGTAAATATAATAAAAAAATATTAAAAAATGGTTCCCAGGCAGCACTCTACCTACATACTTAATAACTATAACACGGAAAAATAAACATAGTAAATTTTACTCTTTTCACAACTTTTAACTAAAGATAACACATTGCTATTTCGAAATTTTCGTGATTAACTTTGTGGAAGTTCATTGTAAATAACTATGAATAAGAACAAAAGTTATTTACTTCACACAATGACAGTTTAATTAAATTAATTAATTAAAACGTTTTCGATGCTTACTGCATCATCTTCTAACCATACTAGCCCCTCCCAGCACCCACTTTCACTTTCCGCCTGCCCCTCCCCCGCTCCCGACAACTCCCGCCCCTATGTAGTAGATAAAATGTCTTCTAGTCTTAAGTTAGTATATTACTGAAGATGATGCAGTAAGCATCGAAAACGTTTTAATTAATTAATTTAATTAAACTGTCATTGTGTGAAGTAAACTTCGTTTTGTTCTTATTCATAGTTATAACACATTGATTTTTGAAGAACTTATGATTTCTGAACTATTTCCTCTCCAACGCATGTATTTTTTGTTGTTTATTGAAGAGTCTTAGATTATTTGTTTCTTTTATGTCCCTAGAAAGTTCATTATAGAATTCAATAGCTGTACATATGCAGGAAACCATCCCGTTTTCTATTTGTTCTCGGTACATAACATTTAATGTACTCTCTCGCTCTTGTACCTACAGCATCTGTGGAGTGAATAACAAATATGAATGTTATTAACAAAACGTAACAAGTACATTGATTGTAGTGATGGGTCCGCTCTGTACTCACTATTACAATGTAGTACTACATTACATTAAAGTGCACACTTCACACGTTTTTAAGTGTAGTGCACACTACAAACTACAAACATTAAAGTTATTGAAATTATATATTTCAAAGAGTACACTTCATTTCAAAGCGAACACTACAAAGTTCACACACAAAGTTATCGAAAGTATGAGAAACATACTTTAAATAGTGCATTTTTACGTGAAATTTTTGGGAAGTTGATGAAGAAATCTCTGGAAACTGTTTTTTTTTAGGTCGCCAAATGTTACTTCGGAGAAAATATCGTCATTTATCTCATATTTGCTTATTTACTTCACTACTACTACAATTTTGTAGTACAATTACTTCATTTCATTACTTCACTTCATTTACTTCACTTCATTTCGTAGTACTACAATTACTTCACTTCATGTAGTTTTTACTACAATTGTAGTGTACACTTTGTAGTCTTCAAACTGGTGAAGGTGTGTGTGTTGTAGTCTTCATTTTGAAATGTAGTTTTTCCCTTCGCTAATTGATTGTACTTGAATAAGTACAATCAATTTTTGAAAAATGTCCAAAATATTAAGTTGCACCATCCTTCATTGTTTCAGAATTGTCAAAAACAACGATGGCTTCCAAAAACGCAATGATGATCGTCTTCATTTCGGGATGCATTCATTTCGGTGTCGCTCAACTGTCAACAGCGGTCGACACCTGGACCACCAATTGCTTCAGAGACACTCAAAGCGGGCGCTGCGAAGACAGTTCGATTAAAATTTGCTCCGATTATTATCTGTGCGACATGGTCACCGAAACGCGGGCACCTCCAAAACGAATCGGATACATCAACGGCAATATTTTGGCTGCAGTGGGACCCCAAACATTCATCATCCGTAATGGAAGCGTGGATCCGACCAACGCGAGAACATTCATTCCTCCGTGGGATGAATTCAGCGACTACAGAGACAACAGATACTACGCGGCCGAGGGCACGACCTACATGGCGGACAAAGAAACAAAGAAGGAGATCGAAATAGTAACAACCGGAGAATACAGCTTCAACCAATTGGCTTTCGATAAAGAAACAAATCAACTGTTCATTCTGTCGTTCAGCACCAATGCGGACACAAACGAAAGAGCTGGTAGTCTCTTTGCTATAAATATCAACAGAATGAACGTTGAAAATGACAAGGCCCAAGCGGAGAGAGTGGCGGCAGTGGGGGACGCCATAACTGCGCTGGCCGTCGAGGGAGGGATGGATAGACTCCTCCTCGGGATGAAGACATCTCGCGGGGGTAAGGTGATACGCCTCACGAAGCAGAAAGGCAATCCTTGCGCCGCGTCCGGCGACAGGAGAGTGGCCGTCCTGAATATATTCGAAGAAGCGCGAGAGAAGTTGATTAAAATATTCGACGATGTGATCGTCGCGCCCACACCGCGAAGCCCGCTGTTTGCAGGAATCGGAAGAACTCCTCCGAAGGATTTGGTGTTGGAAAATACTAAACTGAAAAGGGAACTGCACATAACCACTTCTAGGCTGACTTATTTCACTTCAAAATTGTTTTCTTTCAACAGTAACCTCAAATCTATTCAAATTGAGAGAGTTGTGACATCCACCTTTAATCCAAATACCTGGTTTACAGCTATACCAGAATACGAACGCCCACCACCAGGGCTAGCAGGACCGGAGGGCCATAATTCTTGGCCTAAGTTGGAAACAGAGAATGAGCATCACGGGTGCGTTTCGCAAGAAGTATTCAACAGACTGAATCGTAGATTTTTCGAATCAGAAAGTCTTAATAATGACTTAAAGGAACAACTCGCGGGCCTGGCTTCCTTTGTGGACAACATGCTGATGGAAGTAGATGAACAGAATAATACAACTATGTTTGAGTCGTAAAACAAATATGTTTGTGATGTGTATTTTAGTGACAATATTATTCTCCATCTTTTCATGTTTCAATCATCGTTTAAGAGGCCCCAGTACACGATTTTCGTATTTGCTCTCGATTTGCTAAATTATTTGGACTTCGGTTGGACTGTCCAATCGAAGTCGGATTTGAAAGAAAAATGATCTTTAATAGACTATACGATTTAATTAATTCGAATTCTCGAGTATGAGGTATAATTTTTTGAATTTTTATATTAATGACAGTGAAATTGAAAAATTGAAAATTGAAAAAAAAAATTTAATAAAAAAAAATGAAGGTACGCAGGAAAAATTGAAAAAAAAAATTGGAAAAAAAAATTGAAAAAAAAAAATGACAGTAAAAATTTAATTAAATTAATCGACGTTTTAATGGTTTTATGGATATATTGGAAACAGAACGTTTAATTTTTGTCTTCTTTAAAACGATATATTTAACAACTTGTCCAAAAATGTTAATGTCTGAATAGCACCACGTCTTTTTCAAACTTTATACAATCAATTTGTAAATAAAATATATGGTCTTTATTTGAAAGTATACGAGATTAGTGTATCAAAGATAACTCTATTGCATGAAAATGAAAATAGTGTTTCGGGGTTACAATTTTTTGATGTAATAAATTTTTTCATATTTTAAGGAAATTCTTCAAGAGAAAATTGATCTATCATAATAAAATTGATTAAAAGCCTGTTTAGCTATGGGTTTGCACAATGATTTAATAAGTTTACGTTAAATTTAGCAAATCGAGAGCAAATACGATAATCGTATACTGGGGCCTCCTAAGGGATTGTATCACCCTGGGAGAGTAACATTAAGGTAGAAGTTAGATATTGTTTTACTGAAAGATAAAATTTTAGTTTTCTTTGGCACTCATTTAGGCTGGACATTCAATTTATGAGTTTGAAATTTCAGGAATTTCGTGATTCCTCTTTCAAGTCTCCGTCTAAATCCAATATAGGATAAACATCGGAGTTTTTTATGTTTGACGTAATAAATGCTAGAGTGAAAAGTTATGGTAGAAGGAGACGACAACATAATTATTGTCGTCTCTTTCTACCAAACATAAAATATACAGAAACACCCGAGGACGACTGCTGTCCGACTACGTCAAATGTCAAAATGCTTTCATTATTTTGATTTTCATCTAATTAATGTTCGTGTATTATTTGAGTCGAAGTCTTATTATTTTCTGACTAGAATTTCAAAAAATACATTAAAATATCTGCAATCCTACTTAAATCATAATGCATCTCGTAATACAATAATCGAAAAATGACATGTCAGACGCCCACGCGCATGCGCGGCCCGAAGACTGATTGCCTTGACTTAAGGTACAGATACACATGCTTCTTTACTGGCATGCTAATGAGCATGCCACTAATAAGCATGCCCTAACAACTGTACACACTTGCTCATTACTGGCATGCTTATTAGTGGCATGCTCATAAATAAGCATGCCCAAAGCTAACAACTAAACACACATGCTTATTAGTGGCATGCTCTTGTCATAGAATAGAGACGCTCTTGTTCAAAATGGAAACTTTGCAAACTGAAATAGAAAATTCAAGTCAACCAATAAATCAAAAAAGTTCCCCAGTTTCCATCCGCACATTTTGATTTTAGTTATATAATTTTATTGTAAGATTTGAATCATCATGGCCTATTAATAAAGTTTCGTAAAACATTATTTCTCACATAGATTATTGTTCCACAACGGTGACCGAGTATTCCACAGACATTCGTGATTCCTATAATAAGTCACGAAAAGTAATGTTTTATCATCTCCCTAACGCGCCATATTTGTTTCATCTGTCGCGGACTGAGAAGATCGCATCGATAATACTAGCCGCGAAGCCCGCGAATGACATAAGCATGCTCATAAATAAGCAAGTCTGTTCACACATGCTCCAAAGATACCCCTTCTCTATGGTGAATGACAGTGGCATGCTTATAAATCAACCGGCGGTTGATTTTTGAGCATGCCACTAGGTGGCATGCTCATTTCTAGCAATGTGCGTACACACATGCCACTAATAAGCATGCCACTGTCAAAGTCGATACTGCGCATGCTCACGTGCCACTAAAGAAGCATGTGTATCAGACGCTTAAATCAACTCCGCCTAGAAACTCGCTCAAAAGACGGCGCAGCTAGCTGTCGTTGTACTCGACCGTATTCTGAATATAACAAGATTGTTATTTGGCGAAACCCCAACACTCAAAAACGGACAAACCACACAAAAATTTCACACATCTCATCATTATTTGTGCCATCTGGTGGCGTCAGTAACGGACTTTGTTTGCATAAAGAATTATATATTTTGATTAATGATTAATACCAATGATATAAATGCACTTTAGTTAAAATTTTCATTTAACTTAAATATTTTTAAAAAAAATCTGCTTCAATGTTTTCGTTTTATTTATTAAAAAATTTGAAAACATACTAATTCTGATCATCTATTGGATTCCCGGAAGTCACGGACGGACAACGAAATTATTATTATTTGGGAATGGGCATAAATTTAGTATACCTATTAATTATTTTTTAATATTATTATTTAATGTATCAGCGGCGCGCACTCAATTATTTGAAATAAATAGTGCTTTACTAGAATATTATTCCTTTTACAATTATTATTATTATATTATAATATTCAGATTTTAATATATATAATTTTCAGTAATTTTTTTTTTTCAATTAAAATAAAAAGTTTCACAGGAACGACTATTTATATAAGAAACGTGTATGAAAGTCTTTTTATAGGATGGCCCGGGGCTTACGACCTGAATGAGCTAGCTTAAGAGATCAATGCAACGTTCACCAATTCCATGGTAAGAACACCCACACATAAAATTTTTGAAAGTTTTATGTATATGTTGTATGGTATTTTATTTTATTAATATCCTATTCAGATCATTTTTTTCCTTTGTCTATAATAGAATTAATTAACACCATTATTAAATTGTAAACATTTAATTATTACTATTACTTAATTTTATATAAATAATAAATATTCTTGAACATCATACTACTGGAAGAGCACTGTCTGCTATAATACAGTAAACTACTAGTGTAGCAGGCAGGGCGTCAAATCAATTTAGTGTTTACTTGCTCCCAAGACACTCAGCAACAATGAAAAAAGCTTAATATCTTCGATTCTGAAAACCTTTGAAGTATTTGAAGGGACTATGTTAGCCTCATCTATAATCCTAGAAATAGAATCCATAGATTTCGCAGCTGATAATCATACATCTATATTTTATTCTTCAATTTCAATTTCAATTTACTGACTGCACACGCCTAGTGTTTACCTATGCGCTTGTAGCGGCTAATATTGTGTGAGAAAAAAACTCACTCTTCAAAACGATCGGCTTCCGAAGATAAAACGTCAAACTTTTTCTTATCGTATCATGTTTCAAGACTACGTAGCCGAAATTACAACACGTCTTTAGGATAAAATAAAAAAATTTGCTACTGTTGTACCTAGACGAAAAGGTCAGCGTGGAAGTTTAAAAGGATTATATATTATATAGGTACCTACATAAATTCATAAAGTTTTCAAAGAATTTAATTCTGTAGACTTAATTATTAGTGCGTCACTCAAGGACTGAAGGTTTACCTCAGCTTGTTTACTGAACGCTGTGGAAATTCGAGACGCATTTCAGAACTGAGAAAGAAACGAACACTAAACAAAGAACTTTACATAAACAGAAATGAACAGTTTAGTATCTACACAGTTTCTTATTTTTATTTTATTATAATAAATTAATTTAGATTTTTACCATTCTCTCTTTCAAATATAATTCTGACGAAGAGTAAGTAGTCTAGAAAATTGGTTTGCTTCTAAACTTTTTTCAGAATCCAGAAACTGATAGAAATATCGTATAACGGAGGAAAATATACGTTTCGTTAATCGTATTTCAGTATTTTTGCATGAAACGAACTAATTATCTGAATATTCGGATAGACATGTTATGTCTACACATTATGTTTACTCGCGAAGTCAAAATGCAATCGATACAAAAATGGCTTCCAATTAAATATCAAACAATACGTACCTCCAAAATGACTATCATTATTCCACCGAAACCACGAACGTCGCTGCCGTGGTCACGAATCGCGGTGTGTGCACTGTTGCGCGGCGAAATGCGACAAGTCGCGATGTTCACAGGGTGTGGGAAGGGAACAACTGACAGCTAGATCGGACACGGGGGCGCGCCGTGCCCTGGCGAGCAGTCTCGGCGCTGCTCGGGCGGCTGGGGGCTCGGCGGCTATCGGGACGCTCCGGGGCGGCTGGTCGGGCGCAGGAGGGTTGCGGACATGGCGCGAGGAGGCGCGCGGCCCTGCCGGAGACTGAGTATCGACTGAAGAGTTTTCTAGCCGCCGCGGTGCGCAGCCGCGGGAAGGTTCTGGAAGGAAAATTTGAAAACGGGAGAGCGGCTGTAGCGACATCGCGACGCCACTTTCGCGCGGGCGATTGTGGCACTTAGGCGCATGATGCGCGGGTACGTGCCGGATGTGGAGGCGTACGGCTTGACTGCGTTAAAGCGCTGTCACATGACATAATAATTTACCGATTGCCGGCAAAAGGGGGCGTTTCGAGTTTAACAACACCGACTTACCGCGTAATAAACATTCGTGTATTAATTTTTAATGGGATCTCAGCAGTATGATCAAGTATAACAGTAAAATCATTTATAATGACAAGAAGCATTGAACATTTAGTAGATATATGAATTATAGAAATTCGCTATACCAAATAAAACATTATCTACCTATGTATCGGAACACAAAATAAAGAAAAGAATGTGTGTAATGGGAGGAAAAAGATGACACTGAACATTTAATAAAGTTCATGGACGTTTTTTTTAATGCAGTGAGGCCAATATCAGTCATATTATCGCTTAATAAACGATTTCAATGCGTGATGAATGAAGGAGTTCTGTCTCTTCTGTTCTGATCTCATTTGCACAGTTTTTGTCGGTATTCTATATCATAGACATTTCCTCATTTAACAAGAAAAATATTAAATTTTTTATTTCGTTCAAACCTGGCGAGAGGCGCTTCTGAGAGGCGGCCTGGAGAAAGATCTTCGCAGGACAGCTCATAGCTCCGCTATTTTGAAATTTTAAAAATAATTTGTTCGTGAAAATTTTTAACCAATGTATGCCGTAAACTATGATAATAATACGAATTGTATATGTGCAATAGTTACGTCAAAAAAATGTTGCACTTGTAGCAGTAGAGTAAGTAGTCTAGCCGCGTGCAGAAAACTCAAGAGAATCATAGACTCTAAGGAATTGGAATAATACGAATTTATTTATGAAGTGCGCGTGTTGATTGAAAATCCACTCTCTGCTTAGGAGTCATTTTTTTCATATATCTACATACAAATATATTTGTCTGCGTATATATATATATATATATATATAATATATATTAATAGTAACATATATATTTAATAGGTACCTATACCAATATATTTGTACAATTTGCAATATAATAATCGGTCGTATTCTGAAAATGAGTAGATTGTTATTAATAATAATTTTTGGTGATTGTTACTGATCGATTGATATTTATATCGTTACGTAAGACATCAGTCAAATATCAATATTTCTATCATTCTGACGATAATAATGGCTTTGACACGTTAACAAACGTAACAAAGGAAATTGTAAGACACATTCATTTTAATTAGCAAATAACAAATTGGCTAAAAAAAATCTGGTAGCAAATATTGATAAACTCTTGACCTCCGAACTGGCGAATGTTTGCTTATTTATAGTATCTACCATACTTTATTTTAATGTTGAATATATATTTTTATTTATATTATTTTATCTACCTTTTTTCTCTACTTACTTAATCAATTTTTTACATTATTATTTTTTATCTACCTCTTTACTGTTGTTACTTAATCAATCTTTTATATTTTTTTTTCTACCTGTCTTTTTAACTACCTGGTTATTTCACCTACCTGTCTTTTCTTTTTAATTCAATCTTATTATACTTTTTGTATTATAAATAAGAGTAGCTTGTTGGTGTAGTGGTCATTATGCTCGCCTAGTGATCTGATGGTCGGTTGTCGGTGGTCGGTGGTGAGCCCCATTTCAAGATATCAGCAAGTTAGTCCTATTTTCATAGCACAAGCGTTTAGCTTATTTTGAGAATAGTAAGAATATTGATGTGACATGCATTCTGTGTTCGCATCTCTATTTTATTAAAAAAAAACTCATTTTCCTATATGGTATAATTGTGATTTTAATCTAGAATAAGAAAAGTATTAAATTAAGAAATATAATGGCCCCAGAACAGGTTTCACCTAGTAGTGCTTTGTAAGTTATTTTTATAAAAAGTGTTATTGTGATAATATTTAAACAAATAAATATAATAAGTAATATTTGAACACTTTGGATGAAGAAATTTATAGATGTGTGGGGGAAAACCTGATTTCTACCAACTTTTAAAGTAATATTAGTAGGTGCTTATTTTATACTAGCTGGTCGTACCCGGCGTTGCACGGGTTAAGCATTAAGTAAAATATAATTTGTGATGGAAAACAAAGGTTCCCCTGTTCTCTAAAAAACAATGTTTCCATTTAATGTTAACATAAGTTATTGTAACATAACTGTAATACTTAGATATATAGTATCGCAGATTTTTTGTTGATATTAATCTACAAAACTGTAGTACATCACTTTGCTCTATTGTAAAAAAATTCCGCAGTGTACGCGATATAAGGTTTTTTTGGTATTTTTTCACACGTTGCGTTACATTAATGAAGTTTTCATACGGATCATAAAATAGTCTATAGCCTATGTTCATCAGGGATAATGTAGAATTCTAAATGTGAAAGAATTTTTCAAATCGGTCCAGTAGTTTCGGAGCCTATTCAATGCAAACAAACAATCAAATCTTTCCTCTTCATAATATTATATTTTATATAATACAAGCTTACCCACGCGGCTTCGCACGCGTAGATTTTTAGTAACTTTTCTATAAAAAAAATATTTCAATATCTCTTACCGTTAATGCAGCGTTCGTAAAAAACGCATCGCTCGACAATTTTTTCGTCGACTTTAGTTGTAAAATCGGTCACCACGAAAAACCCTTTTACTTTAACGGGATGATAATACAGCCTACCTATATCCACCCTGAAAGTCCATTCTAAATACTGGTGAAACAATTTTTAAAATCGTACGAGTGGTTTCGGAGACTATCTCCTACATCCAAACTTATAAACTTTACCTCTGTATATATTAGTATACCTACATTCATCAATAACCTTATATTTAAGACAAAACTCCAGATTGCAATGAGAAGTTTGCGTAACGATGTACATATCACTTCGACATCAAATAAACAGATTTTTTTTAAAGAACACCCAGCAGACATCGTGGAGGTCTGACATTGCAATCCATGTATGTGTAACATAACAATTATGTATTTTTCTTTGAATAGATCAGTGATCTGTATTGACAGGTCAGTCCTGGTCTTGTGACGAGGACGTCCAGCTCTCTCTCCATCTCTTTGGTGGTCTCCCTGGCGGTCGGCGCCCCTCTGGAATCCCGCGCATCACGGCTCTGGGAAGTCTTGTCTGGTCCATTCTCTCGACACGGTCCCTCCAGAAACGCCTTCTCTGCCTGCTCTCTGGGAGTCTTGCCCGCAATTGGTCTTAGGGTCTTCATCTCGGCATTTCTGAGGTGGTATTAAGTTCTCACGTGTCCGCCCTTGCTACGATACCGTATGGTAATGATAGGTTTTATGCATGTTTTATATATTCTGACTTTGCTTTCCACTAGCATACGCTTATTGGCCCATAAAGTGTCTCTTAAGCATCTGGAGATAACCGCTGCTTTGTTTGTCTGCTCTTTGACTTCGTTATACAGATGTATATTAGTGATGTATCTATTTTAATTTAAATCGTTTATATTTTAACTGTCTACTGTTTTTTTTTACTATTTACTACTACTACGGTTTAAAGTCGTTATTGCGCAACTGATGGTTGTTGAAAAGTGATATTGCACATCGTATATCACAGCATATCGTATATCATTATTATCATCATAAGATCGATAGCTCTGGGTAGGCCTTGACTGAATCCAGAAATCTCCTAAATGTAGATACATTATATTTTTTTATGTAGTTACTACATAAAAAATATATTAACCTACTCGTAATTAGGGAATGCAATCCCGAGTCGGGACTGCCCTTTCGGGATCCCTCGAGATTAGAATTTCCAATCCCGCGGGATCCCTAGGGATCGGGATCCCGAATGCTTTTGTGTTTCTTTTTTGTTTATAGAGCTGAATAGCAATTAAATGCTTGCATTTTTATATCAGCGATTTTAATTAAATGTTCATAATTAATCATTGCATTAAAGTTTTTGTAGGCGTTTTTCCAAGCATCAATCAGTCAATGTAGTATAGTTAGTAAAAGTTTTTATTACTATGTTAGGTTGATAAAATACAGCAAATATTATTCAAAGCAATTTTCATTATTTGAATGTGACATGAACATAATTTTAAGTACCTACTTACTAAAAGCTCTACAGACATGCACAATTAAAAATACAAAACATAAAAAATGTTGATCAATCCCGATATCCCGATAATCCGATTTTTCGGTTCGGGATTGATCTCGTAAAATGCCTCGAGATCTCGCGGGATCGGGATTGCATTCTCTACTCGTAATGGGCTTGTTAAGTACAATTAGATGCACTTCGACATATTTCTCGGAGAAATTCATATAAGTGGGTAAGTTTGAACACATCGTAATAATCGTCAACAACCTCAGGAAAACTTGTAATGGAAATACTGAGCAAAGGTGAGGACGAAAATTAAAAAGAATTTGATGCAGACATTCGATTATGGGATAACAATAAATTGAGGGGCTGACTTTCAAAAAAGACCAGTTGATTGGTTTCTTAGATATCTACAATTAATTGATTAATTTTATAGAGTATTCTGTTATCATTCTATTGCAAGCTGCTCATCTCGGCACGGTGAGATCATCCTAGTGATATCCTAGTGAGATGCGTGGCTCTATTTCTAACAAACGGGTATTAAGTTCAGGATAAATAAATAAATAAAAAATTGTAAATTATAAATTAATTTTACGTCATAAATAATTAAATGAAAAAATCTGGAGTGCATGAAATCTATTTCGCTGATTTGATATGGCTTTGAAATTGAATTTTAATATTAAAATATTTACTCTGATTTAAATTACGGCGAAACATTGGATTGCAGTAACTCGGTCTACGAGAGTTTTGCATGAAGACATTTTTTATAAATAAATTTTGGTTTGATAAACAAACGAGTAAACGCTTTGCCTGTCGAGCATCGAGCGTATAACAAATAACATTTTATACAAAAGCACCACCCGATCAATAAGACATTGCAGTGCGAGCGACATCTTCAAAATAAGTGGTAAAACGAGCCCACACATAGCATTGATTCCGTTAGTGACAGTGAAAGTCTTCCTACACAATGAAAAATAAAATAATAAATATGTGAAACGGTACGTAATGCGTAGATGCGTAATGTACGAGTACCTATGGACAATGCTTGTATATTATGGACAATTTTTTTTTTTTTTAAATTGAGATGCCAACACGGAATACATGTCACATCAATATTATTACCTTTTTCAAACTAAGCTAAACGCTTGTGCTATGAAAATAGGACTAACTTGCTAGTCTGGATTGAGGTTCGAACCCGCGACCTTTAGATCACGAGGTGAGTGTCTTAACCACAAGACCAACAAGCTACTAATTGTATGAAAGAACTTAAGGAACCAGAAGTAGGAGCGAAAATGGATTGGCTCACCATATCCTGCCTACCTACTACACGCAGACGATGCAGCATTAGTGGCTAACAGTGAAACTGATCTGCAGTGCCTGGTGTCCAGGATGTCCGATGTATGCTTGCAGAGTGAAGTGATGGTGTTCGAGAGAGAAGAATGAGTGACTAAGTGTGATGTAATTGTAAACAATGAATACTCAGAACAAGTGAATGAGTTTGTGTATTTGGGAAGTAGGTGTGTTTAGTAGGGATGGCAAGGCTGAGAGCGATATCGTAAGGGGAGTTACTGCAGGTAACAAAGTAAATGGTGCTCTGAATGCAATTATGGCCAATAAGGAGCTGTCAAAGAAAGCAAGACTAGCTGTACATAATTTCGTCCTAGTGCCAACTCTGATGTATGGAAGTGAAGCCTGGAATTGGCAAAAAATGAATGAAAGTAAACTGAATGCGAAGGAAATGCAGTCACTAAGGCGCTTGTGTGTAAAATGTTTAGGGAAGTGAATGTAATGCTAGAAGTGAATTAATGGTGTGGTAGATAGAACAAAAAAAGTTGGGATGGTTTGGTCATGTAGAAAGTATGAGCGAGGAAAGGATGGGTAAGAAAATATATGGAGCAAGTGTTGAAGGCAACAGGAATAGATGACGCCCGCGAAAGACCTGGCATGATCAGGTACTACAGGTATTGGAGGATGGCCCTGTTAAAAGCCTCAACAACCGTAGAGCATGTATGAATGTAGCCGAAGCAAAAATGGTGAGCCAAGCTAGAGGAATGTCTCTGCCTACCTCTGACACGAACTATTTTTAAATCCTTTATATTTACTTCACCGCCGGTCTTGAACACGGAAAATCTTGTAAGTGAAAATTTACCCACTTCCCGTCAATGATACAATAAACTGTAGATACGTTAATAACGTGTCTAATATATTATAATATGAACAATGCTTCCCGTCATCCGATCGAGCCGAAATTTTGCACATCAACTTGATATCGATGACAATTATTATATATCTGGAGTCACACATTCATTCGCACACAAAAAATGCACATTTACTGTGTATAGTTTTCTGGGATATTCTGCCGTGTATATGTGACCTCTCTGGCCAACGTTTCGGATCCCATTGCAGGGTCCATCATCAGGGCTGATGAACCCTGCAATGGGATCCGAAACGTTGGCCAGAGAGGTCACATATGCACGGCAGAATATCCCAGAAAACTATACACAGAAGATTCTGAACGGCCGTGAAAACCTAAGGACATTTTTAATGCATATTTATCTCAGATGTTCCGAAAAGTACCTACCTACTTTGTAGTAATATTCCAAAATTACTTAAGTAGGTACATTATATTAAACATGTACCTACTTTGAGTAGATAGATAGTTATTTCATAGGTGTAGGTAGGTTCATATATCTATTGAACCTATAAACACAACATATTTGTTAATTTTCACGGCCTTCAAATAATAATATAATTGTGATGATTGCGTAGATCTACTATGATAGTCTAGGAGCTGACCGTCGTCAACCCTACGTCATCGAGTACCAGGATGGGACTTGTGTAGGGTGGTGCCCTGTAGGATGGGTATAAAAAAAAACAGGGTTGCCTGGGATCATCCTGGAGCGTTTTGTGTAATCGATAAATAATGACACCTATTTTTGGGTAAAAATTACGTCATCGAGTACCAGAATGAGACCCGGCACATTCGATGCCCTGCATCGAGTACGACAAGAAAAAACAGGGTTGCCGCCTTCTACCCTGGCACTTTCTAGAATCGGGCAGATTTTAGGGAGGTGAAAAATAGGAAAAATTACGTCATCGAGTACCAGTATGAAATTAACGCCATTCGATAGACCTAATAACCTGTTTCATAAAAATATATGGTTGCCTGCCCTCAGCCTGGAGCATTTCCCAGTCGGCCAAGTTTTATATCGGATGTAGTACGCCCTGTACTAAGTTCAAGAAATCGTTGTGTAAAACAATGAGGCTGTTTTATAATAGTTCTGGGTAACAATAATATTAATAATGAATTATATATACAAATAAATTGAATATAAATAATAATAATAATATAAATAGTAATATACATGGAATCTATTTGCCATCCGAGCAATTTTCAGAATCACGTAAGTGTATTTTTACTTTTATTTCAAATGTGCGTTTCGACAACATTGCGACCTTTTTGCTCGACCACGTGGATGAGAAAGAACTATTGTAATAAAGTAAAAGAGAAAGATAACCGTTTACCTGACTTGTTTACCACGCTCGTAGTTTAGTCGCTGGTTAACGTTTGCGTCGCCGCGTCTCTTTCACCAAGCACAATAAATCGTTGAATATTATTATATTAGATGATGGAATATGATGTTTAAGAAACTCTTCAATGGTTTACATTGCATTAAGGAGTTTAGTTCCAAGCAACTGTTATAATGAAAATTATGTATGGGGACACTGACAAGGAGAGAGTGATACTGAACCAATATAAAGGACACTGACAAAGAGTCAGCTACCTGATATAAAGAAGTAGAATTTTTAAAATAATATTTATAAAGGACTTTCATACTCAACTTCACTAAAGTAGGCGGACTGATGGTGAAGCGAAATAAAATTTAGGTTAAGAAATAAAATAAAAACATAAATTAATTTCAAATCGATGTCATTTTATTTACCAAAAATAAACATATATTTATGCTTCATCCTCCGATGAATTAGCGCTTATGTCATCATCGTTATTGGAATCATCATGAGACAAAATATCATCAACTGTTAGTGGTGTTGTATCGCCTTCAAACCACACAATTGTATATTTATTATTATTGTCTCTTTTCCAACCAAATTCTACTGGAGAAAAAATTGAGCACAACGGTTCGGTGACATTTTGCCACATTGCATTTACAAAAATTGCTCTAAGAATCTTTTGTTTTAAGGAACGCCAGCATGGCGGCATAGTGTGTGCCTCAAAATCAATAACTTTTTTTAAAAACTTCGATGAATTACTACATCCCTCATATTTTTTACTGAATAATTGAATCCTCCCCTGGTTAACACCACCACAACCTTTGATGCCGTACAATTCGTTAGTGAATTTCTGGAGGGCATTCATTTTTTTCGCATCGTCTATATTTGCCGAACCGTTTAAATTAGCGAACATTTCTTGTAATTATATGTCCTTTCGTAAAAGTTGCAAAGCCTTTACCTTTCCCTTTCCCTTTAAACTTGCCGTATAGTCACACCCGGTATAGGCGTGCAAAAATGGTAAAGCCTTGCATAACGACGATCCTATGTTGTTAAACATTCTTGTTAAATTTATCGCCGGTTTTTTAGAGCCCGAAACCATCCACACTTCCTTATTTGGCATCTTGTGTAAATTGCCAAGAATTATTATCATGACATCGGTGTCAGACGCCTTTGCTTCAATGCTTTTGCACCTGTACTTTTATATAAATGATAAACTATTTTTGTATCACTTTCTTCGTGTTCGCATTGATACATTATCTCTTCAGACTTGAGGATGAGGGGATGACATCCCTGTCGATCTAGCCTGTAGGAGTAACACTTGTCGTGATTAGTGACAAACAATTTTTAGTCACCAATCACTGTTTTAAAAATGTCATCGGCCCAGTATTGACAGAAAAAAGTTACGAGTGCCTCCTTGAATCTCGTGTTTTGCAAACTTTTGTTGAAATCCTTGTCTCTTTTCTGAGTTGGACCTATTATCTGGTATTCGACATCCACGGAATTTCTTTTACTCCGTTCCATATCTTTTGTGGATGGAGAAAGATATCGGTCAAATATCAGATGGATTTCTTGCGCGCTTGTGACCAATAATTTCCGAATTACCATCTCTGCTATTTCCCCAAAAGTTTGTGGTACTGAACCAATAGTCCTAAGGAAATAAAATCCGTCCACTATCAATACATCTTCGTTAAGTGCGGTGATTTGAATATTTTGACTGGTAGTAATTGTTAATTCAGTTTTCAAAAACCTTGATAATTTTGACTTATCCGTGCTGAACATGTATCCATCCGAATCTGATAATGCTGGAGGTGCAGGCGCCAGTGGGTAAGAAAGACATACTGCAATCGACTTTCTTTTCTACGCTAATCTCCAGCAATCTTCCGAAGATATCTCGTTGCATTTTGATTTGAGCTATTTTCGTGTTGTCGCGATCTTTTATCTTATAACAAGCTGATGTAAAATTTTCAGTCTTGTTTTTCTTTATTGGTTTCTCAAACCTGTCACCATCAATGTTACATTCTTTGATAAAGTTTTTGTTTTCTCCTACTCTCATTAACGTTGAGTAGAAAATTCGATATTTCTTGATTTTCTGCTCTGCCTGTGGATATGTTGAACAACTCATTTTTGTTTATGTTTGGATCGAATGGGTTTATTTTCTTTTGAATATCTTTTATCAAGTTCTGTAAGGCAGTTGCTTGGAACTATACACCTAAATGCAATGTAAACCATTGAAAAGTTTCTTAAACATCATATTCCATAATCTAATATAATAATATTCAACGATTTATTGTGCTTGGTAACCAGCGACTAAACTGCGAGCCTTATAAACAAGTCAGGTAAACGGTTATCTCTCTTTTACTTTATCACAATAGTGCTTTCTCATCCACGTGGTCGAGCAAAAAGGTCGCAATGTTGTCGAAACGCACATTTGAAATAAAAGTAAAAATACACTTACGTGATTCTGAAAATTGCTCGGATGGCAAATAGATTCCATGTATATTACTATTTATATTATTATTATTATTTATATTCAATTTATTTGTATATATAATTCATTATTAATATTATTGTTACCCAGAACTATTATAAAACAGCCTCATTGTTTTACACAACGATTTCTTGAACTTAGTACAGGGCGTACTACATCCGATATAAAACTTGGCCGACTGGGAAATGCTCCAGGCTGAGGGCAGGCAACCATATATTTTTATGAAACAGGTTATTAGGTCTATCGAATGGCGTCAATTTCATACTGGTACTCGATGACGTAATTTTTCCTATTTTTCACCTCCCTAAAATCTGCCCGATTCTAGAAAGTGCCAGGGTAGAAGGCGGCAACCCTGTTTTTTCTTGTCGTACTCGATGCAGGGCATCGAATGTGCCGGGTCTCATTCTGGTACTCGATGATGTAATTTTTACCCAAAAATAGGTGTCATTATTTATCGATTGCACAAAACGCTCCAGGATGATCTTAGGCAACCCTGTTTTTTTTTATACCCATCCTACAGGGCACCACCCTACACAAGTCCCATCCTGGTACTCGATGACGTAGGGTTGATGACGGTCAGCTCCTAGACTATGACGGATTCTACAATTTTTCAGACTTGTAGAATTCGTCAAAGTAGATCTACGCAATCATAACAACTGGCCGCATTGAGACATTGATAAGTGAAGCTAGTGGTGATTAGAAAGGTGGAAGATCAGATAGAAACAGGGCCATCTCCAAATCGATGGACCAACAATATCAAATGATACGCTACTGGTTATCGTATAGCAATCTATCCAAACTGCTTTTCTATGATGATACTTTGAACAATGCTAAAAACAAACGGTCATTTTCGTGAGCCCTAATTATTTAAAACAGCAAAAGCGAAATAACTGAGGCAAATATAGAGAGGGGTCATCAAAGAAATGCTGTCATTGTACGAGAAAAACCGTAAATCAATTTATCAAGGACCATTTTTGAAATCAGATTGAATTATTATTTTCGAAGTTTATTGCGTTAACTTTGTAGTTGGACATAATTATTAATTTTAATTTAACAACTTTGTATTAACCACTTAACTATTAACTCTACGTCTACCGGTTTCGATATCACTGTATCTTCATCAGGACGGAGGCAAACTAACTATCCATTATCTTATCATTTGTTTGCTGAAATAGATAATGGATAGTCAGTTTGCGTCTGTCCTGATGAAGATACAGTGATATCGAAACCGGTAGACGTAGAGTTAATAGGTAGTTAAGTGGTTGATACGAAGTTGTTTAATTAAAATTAATCAGATTTAATTCTTTGAATCCGAAAAGATAGGAGGTTAAGTTCTTCGAATAGGGAATAAGAATAAGATAAATAATACAGGGTATTTATTAATATTGGTATTTATTATTTCTCAGAACTTTTAAAATTGGTCAATTCATTTAGTATCTTGGGCTTATCAAGCAGTAGTTTTCTAGTGATACTCGAGAAATTATTTTGAAAATACACACATTTTTTGAAAAGGAATAACGTCTCAAAGCCTCAATTGTAGGTACCGTTTGATTACGTTCATATACATAGATAAGATTGTTCATAAACTTATTGCCGACGTTTCAGGTTATTGCTGCCATACCGTTATAATGATTTTTCCGAAATTACATATTTATTTTACTATTTATTTACTATTCCATTTTGTTAGGTATTTCTAAATCTAAATATTATAAAATTGTTAAAAAGGGTAAAGCGGCCGTGGAATTCGTTACAAAAATATCTACACACGGAAAAAACAACGACTTGTGAAATAAATTGTTGTTGATGATTTTGATTTGGGAGTCATCAAGCGAAAAGTGCATAAATTTTATACATTTACTCGTATATACCTATCAGATATTCACGGGTCGGTAAATATACGGATATTTATGTGCGGTACATTCTATCTTCTATGAATTATCTGACACTTTAGTACTAACATTTAATACATTTTTAAATGGTTCTGTTGTTTTTGGAGCACACTGTTACGAACATTCAGTCCGATTGCACCAACTTGGTTTATAGTAATAACTCGTTTAAGGCATAGATTTTTACGAGAACCGATTGTTTAATCGTTGGAAAACGCAAAAATCTATGCTTTAATAAGTTCATACAACCGGACTTAACCGGGACCGAATAAGAGAATTATTATTGTTTGTGTTTTATTTGCTGAAAAATATGATATTTTTCTTTGATTTTTGAATAAATGCCATTTTGCGTTTCTCAACATGTATATTTTGAGACATTTATATGTATGTTGGTTTGCATTTTCTGTTTTTGTTTCGCGTCGTTTATTGCTTAATAACTTGATTAAGAAAAAACGGATTGGAAAAAATTTCCGAAAAACGAGATAATTTTTATACTGTGGGCGAATATACTCCAGCGAAGGGAAAAACTACATTTTAAAGTAATGATTACAACACGAAAACATTCACCAGTTTGAAGACTACGAAGTGAGTGCTACATTTGTAGTTTATTTATACCGTAACATTACACACTTTATCTACTTCAATAAACTACATACATGAAGTGAACTAATTGTAGTACCACAAAATTGTGCATGTTGGTAAATATTATCATCTACTTCAATGAACTACAAGAAGTACTACTGAAAACATTTAGGCAACACATACGTTTTGCCGTTTTATACAAATCAAATCCTCCTTCAATTATTTATTCTGACGACGAGAAAAGGACGATTCCAAACACTCGTTTTATCTACTACATCAAATTCGCAAAAATATGAGCCAAAACTTTCCCATTATCAAAAAGTCACACTTCAATTTAGCATTTGAAGTTTGCGATTTGAAATATGTATTATGGAGTTTGAAGTGTGTGTAGTTTGTAGCGTGCAATTTACAATTTACAAACGCAAGCGTACACTTCAGTATAATGTAGTACTACATTGTAGTACTTAGTACCTACTTAGAGCGGACCCATCACAACCCTCCTTCATTCTCTAAATAAGTTGGACGGGCTTTACATTCAATTTTCTCTATATCATCGCTCCATCTTCTTCGAGGTTTTTCCCATGGTCATGTCCCTTGGAGATACTGGTAGCATATTTTTGAACATGCTCTATATATTATTTTTATCCCTTCATTAACACTCTGTCGCGCTACG
This sequence comes from Agrypnia vestita, assembly GCA_016648135.1. NCBI lineage: Eukaryota > Metazoa > Arthropoda > Insecta > Trichoptera > Phryganeidae > Agrypnia > Agrypnia vestita. Next base: position 122,608 of record JADDOH010002737.1, read on the forward strand.
ACGAGAACATCCCAAGAAAGTTCAGGAGACCTAAAATGGTCCTCCTACGGGACCCCAACCCCCGGGATCCCCCTCCTGCACCATCTTCGCAGTAACAATCCCCCCCCAAAATAAACCCCCGCAAGTGAGGTAAATTAATCCCTCACCTCACATAATGATGAAAGAGCAAGGGGTCCTTTGTGACCCGGTACTCTGCTGGCAACGAGATCAAAGTCAAAGTCAAATATATTATTTTTTTACGTGTCTGGCCCAGCGTATTCAAGTACCTAATCTTTAGTGTAGCCACGATATTTGGTTCGTTATACAACACTTATTATAATTATTATTATTATAATGCAAGCATTAAATGGTTTTTTCGTTGATACCCAGTGGATCAAGAAGCAGAATAAAGTTAATTGTGAAGTCAATGTCAATGTACAAGTTTGAAGTTGACGTTAATTTTTCTTTAACAATAAAAATTTTTATCTCCCATTTTGTTTTATTTTAAAATATCTTCCGTATCAATATTGATTTCAGAAAAAATCGTTCCGCTTCACAATTTTATTAATATGGTAACCCTAAATGCAGGAGTCTCTATAATTATATTATCTTATCTATGGTCTCTATCATAGATAAGATAATATAATAGTCTCTATCTTGACTGATATTGACCAATCTTGATCACTTGATTCATGTCTAGCCAACATTAGTACATAAATATATTGAAATTAAACGTATAATAAATTCACAAATTTTTGTGTTAAATTTTAGACATAACTTTCAAATAATTCATTCACTCAAAAAGTCTTTCGAAACCTTTCAAATACCTACGCCACTGTAGAAAATTTAAACGGCGGGAGGTCGTTTAATTCTACACCAATCAGGAAGTGATAGAAGTATTCAACCAATCAGAGTTCTACATTTTCCCCTCCATCAACCGTTGCACGGAAGCGAGGGAGCTTCTCTTTAACTTCCATTTTAAATTTCATTCGTTCGCTGAGTGCTGTTCGTGAAGCTCGTTCATCGCAAATCGACAACAACCAACTTGACAAGATGGCGCGTACAAAGCAAACTGCCCGCAAGTCTACCGGGGGCAAGGCACCTCGCAAGCAGCTGGCTACGAAGGCCGCCAGGAAGAGTGCCCCCGCTACCGGCGGCGTGAAGAAGCCGCATCGTTACCGGCCCGGGACCGTCGCCCTCAGGGAGATCCGCCGTTATCAGAAAAGCACGGAGTTGCTCATCCGCAAGCTGCCCTTCCAGCGCCTCGTCAGGGAGATCGCCCAGGACTTCAAAACGGATCTGCGCTTCCAGAGCTCCGCCGTGATGGCCTTGCAGGAGGCGAGCGAGGCCTACCTCGTGGGATTGTTTGAGGACACCAACCTTTGCGCTATCCACGCCAAGAGGGTCACGATCATGCCGAAAGACATTCAGCTGGCGAGGAGGATCAGGGGAGAGCGCGCTTAATCATCAAATCTCATTTCATTCTTGCACCTAAATTATCCTAAACTCCTTTCCCGCCTTTTTTTCCTACAGCACATTTTTGACGGCCATTATAAAATTCAATGCCGTAAATTTTTCTTTAACTTCTAATCCACCGAGACGAATGGGCCTTCCATAATTATTATCGCTATAAACAACCACGCAAGAATAAACAAACGGCCCTTTTTAGGGCCACCAAAGAATTCTAACGATAAAAGTTATTCCTTTTGCACATCACGAAAGTATGGCGGGTGAGTTGTACCTATCTTATTTTGTAGGTAGGAATAGTACAAACATAAATTTTATTTTTATCAAACATACCTACACATGTTAAAGTGGTTGATTATAAATATTTTATTGCTGGTATCTATAAATAATTTAATTATTCTACAGGTTTTGCAATATAATTGCTTGTTCTGGTGGTGAGGTAGGACGAGCCTGGTGGTCAAGTGGTTGAGGTGTTTATCTGCGTCTAGTGATTTTTGATTTGGTGATCATTAAGTTGTTACATTTTTCACAATACAAATGCTTCATTAGTGAAAAATGGAGAGTATTGACGTAGTTATGTCTTATCCTGAGGTTAATTTACTTCTTTTAATTGCGGATTAATTTACAATTTTTCTGACCTACATTAATTTTTATTATGGTTGAGAGGTGGCTAAAAAAATAGCTAAGTAGAAATATATATATTTTCCTCAATATATATATATTTCTACTTAGTGGTTACGGTTCAGGCCATCTCATACGAGGTCAGCAAGTCTGTTCTACCTTGATTGCAGAAGTGCTAACTTTGGTCTTAAAAAGAAATAAGAATATCTATTCATTTAATTTATGTATTCAATAGAATACATGTCATGAGAGATCAAGTCGACACTGAACCTGGGCCACAAACAGTTTTTCATATTAAATAAATTATGTTTTTGTATATTTTTGTTGTTCACAGCCATATAGAAATATGTCAAATCACATTGACTTTGTGATTGGACCTAATACTAAGTTTAAAAAAATAATAATAAAGTTAAAAAAAACTCTTTATAAACCGCACTCATTTCACTGAAATGTAGTTAATTCAATGTGTTTGTACAAAAATTGGTATTTTTTGGAAATAATAACGTTTTACGGCCGTAGACTGTCTGTTTTCTGTTCATGTGTGGAAAATGTGTCATATCTGACAGGGAAGTATTAAGTTTCGAATCCGTTTCAAATCTCATCCGCTGCGCAACAAAGATTACTTCTTCGATGCGCGAAAACTTGTCATTCAGAAAACTAGTCCATTGCTACTCTATCAAACTACCTCATCTTCGTCCTACCCACTTCCTTGATCTTCAGTGCCCCAGCCAGCAGTCTTCCAATTCTCTGAATGCTTTAGAATGTTTGAATTCAGAGAGAAAAAATATTGAATGACAGCCACCATAGACGGCTAAATCCAAGATAATGGTCCCACTGCATATACAACGAAAATGATTATTTCACTATATTATTGAATGTGCTAATAACAAAATGAAAGATAATTTACGTTTAAAAAGTAAGTATTAAATAAGATATTACACTTTAAAGTCTCGAAAAATGCACTGCATATTTTGACATTTCATAGGTTAGGTTAGGTTATTAGGTTTGGTTTGGTTAGGTTATTAGGTTTGGCTAGGTTAAGTTAATAGGTTTGGTTTGTTTGATTTTGATTACGATTATTTTAGTTAGATTAAATTAACAGGACATTAAATTATATAGTGAAATACTTATTTTCAAAATATGAACAACGGGACCATATTCTTGGATTATTCCCCATAGACTGGTATCACAGTTTCTATATGTACTCATGTTTTCTGCAGTCCAAATTTGTATTTAAAAAATGAACCCTGTAAGTCCACATTCTTAACCCAATAAAACAAATTTGTTATGTTTATTTTCATATATTTATTTGTACAATTTCAATACACAATCTCCTTGCAAGAATAATAATTATACATACAAAAGTGACATTTCTAAAGTTACTTCAGAAACTTCTTAAAAATAATGATGTAATTACAAATGTGGCAATCAAACTGATGAAAGAAAAATGGATAAAATTTCAGAAAAAATCAGCATAGTTATAACTGGAATACAATTAAGATTCCCATACAATGCAGAAAAAGAGCAATGTACATATAATTAAGGTTAAAACATCTTGTTTCTTAAGTTGTCATAAACATAGCAACAAGTTTCATGGACAGAGAGATTTAAGCCGGTAAAACGTTTAATTACGCATAAATCCTTCGTAATCCAAAGCACTCATTATCAAAGCGAATTTAGCCATAGGAAATAATGGAACTCAGAAGATTCAGTCCACAAACTAAATATTTTTGAATAAAAATGATAAATACAAAATCCCTTTCATATTTTTATAGTGAATTTTTTTTATTTTAAATTGTCTATGATGAATTTTACTAATATTAGGTCCTTACATATGAAATTGGCGTTTTGCCGTACTGGCAAATTTGATCTCAAATATCTTCTCTTTGGTTAGGAATTCCAAATCCAAATTTATACAGCTATTTACTCATGTATTTGTGTTTTGAAAATTATAATTCATTTGTTTTTTCCTCAATTGTTTTTTTCTTTGCGTCACTCAGTTTACAAAATGAAAAACTTGAAATATCGCGTTATTTACGAGTACGAGTTCCACCGTGGCACCAGTGCTGCAGAAACGGCTCGAAGGATTAATGATGTGTATGGCGACGGTGCCGCAAAAGAAAACACAGTGCGTTTTTGGTTCCAACGTTTTCGTTCTGGAAATTTCGACCTGCAGAACAAGCCCCGTGGACGGCCGGAGACCAAAGTTGATAATGAAGAATTGAAGGCTATTGTGGAAGCGGATCCATCGCAAACCACATCCGAGTTAGCTGCAGGCTGCGGTGTTAGTGATAAAACTGTTTTAATCCACTTGAAGCAAATTGGTAAGGTGAAAAAGCTTGAAAGGTGGGTACCTCACGAATTGAGTGAAGCAAATCAACAAACGCGCGTTGACTGCTGCGTTGCATTACTCAACCGGCACAATAATGAAGGGATTTTAAATCTTAAATCTGGCCAGACGATTACGGCAGATGTCTATTGTCAGCAACTGCAAACCATGATGGAAAAGCTAGCTGCTAAACAACCGAGGCTGGTTAATCGCTCTAGGCCACTGCTGCTTCATGATAACGCTAGACCACACACTGCACAACAGACGGCTACCAAATTAGAGGAGCTTCAATTGGAATGTCTAAGACATCCACCGTACTCTCCGGACCTTGCCCCAACAGATTACCATTTTTTTCGAAATTTGGATAACTTCTTGCAAAGGAAAAAATTCAACTCCGATGGGGCAGTCCAAACCGCCTTCAAAGATTTTATTGATTCCCGTCCGAATGGTTTTTTTAGTAAAGGGATCGATGAACTACCTATGAGATGGCAAAAGTGCATAGATAGCAATGGTACAAACTTTGATTAAATAAAAATATTATAATAAAAAAAAATCGGCTTTATGTTCCTCCCATACTAAACGCCAATTTCATACGTAAGGACCTAATATTTTTATCTATTGGCTCGCTTGAATCTTCTTTTGGTTTGACTTTAAAACAAGGAATCTGTTCAATGACACTTGTTGTTGCCTCCTTTTGAGGATTTCAAAGAAATGTGATTTTACATTGTGGTTAATGTGACATTATGTTAGATTCATCACTAAGCTTTACTCTGTGGTATGCGGGTGGTGCTCTCCTACAAAACTTTGCACTGTTTGCCACATTTTATCTCCCTAATCATCTGAACTGAGGGATTCCCACAGCTTCTTCTCCTCCTCAGACGAGATAAACTCTTGCTGATGTTTGTGATGCAGATTCATCAGTGGTCAGTTTTTGGTCATGTTCCTCCACCGGTGCTAGGATATCGAGTTTGGCAGTTAAAGCATTAACTCGTGCAAAAGCGCCCTTGAGGTGAGTAGGTACTCACGAAAACGGCGCTATACAAATAATCTAACTATTATTATTATTATTAAAACCTCACTCGTTTATCAAGATAAAATTTATTAAAGTTTATGCTCGTCTTGCAAAAAAACTTTTCAAGTTCAAGATTTTGCTATATGTACTCTATGATTACAAGAAATGCATAGCATTTATATCATCATAATCGTAGAATAATGATACATGTGATTTTTATCAAGTTTGCAGGAGAGCAGTTTGAAGTTTTATTTACATAAAGACACTTTGTCATAGCTCGATAACTACAAAAGATTTTCCTTTGAAACTTGGGTTAGTTATTTAAAGTTGATACCTTTCAAACCTCAAATATAGTCAGCGCAGTACAATGACGTTTTTACACATGCTGCATTGTTCTCCATTGATTTGGGATCGTAGAACAATACAGCATGTGTAAAATCACATCCATTCTGAAGATCAAAACATTAATGTCATCTTAAGGACCTCTGGAGTTTAAGTTGCTAACCGAGCTGTCAGATATTTTGCGAGCAAGGAACCTAAGAAAAAAGTCATACCGCAGGGGAAAACTTGTGGATTCAATTGTACCATACAATGAATGAATGAATGTATAAATACCGAGTAAGGTAATTTGAGGTGAAGAGACCATGATTTATATTGATGGCAGTGATGGTGTTGATGAAAAGGTGAAGACATTTTGCTAGAATGCATAATGGCTACCGTGGTGTAAAATAGTAGTTTAGGATACCAGAAAATATTGTGTTTTGTCAGAGTGAACCTTTCCTATCCGATGCTGTAAACTGATTTGCCTCTAACTATGTGAATATCTCTGTAAATATACTAAAAGCAGTTCATATTTTAGGTATTCCTCTGTAATGTATTTATGTATTGGATAAAACAATTACAATCTGTAAATATTTACTGGACGCCACAAAAAAATGTCTTCTTGAAGACTCTGACATTAATTTGTCAATATGTATGTGTATGTGTTGTAGGCGAGGAGTGCAGTGCGAGGTGCATAGTGTGGTGGGTAGTGCGTAGGGCACCGGATTGCCGATTTACGCTGAATAATAACAGGGTACAAGCTGGCCGAGTTAGATGCGTCTATGTTGTCGTTCATGATGATCAGTATTTTCTCATTTTTTGCACTTTAAAGCAGTAATTGATACACTCATTGTTTATTCACTTATATAAATGCGAACTATTATATTAATGATCAATATAAGCAATAAATGTAAAACATTACTACTTTACAGCACCGAGACACACATTTTTATTTTAGGACTGTATGGTTAAAAGTAATCAATAGTAGGTATTGTATTTTTTAAATTCAGCAACAGAAATTAGCCCCTGGTATGCCGCCACGCGGCAAATAATGTTTCCTGCCGCGCTAAATAATACACTAAAGCGCTATTATTACTTGATTTTTTTTTATTAAAATTCGTGGTTAGACACCACTAATTTCAAAAGAAAATCTTAAAGATACGTAACTAATGTTTTTATTAGTACTTGTTTTATCACATTACCACTGTAAATTTTTATACTATAACAATTTCTTTCGACTTATCATACTAAGTATTGCCTTACCCAAGGAAAATAATTATAAAATAAAATACTGAACTTACATTGGGGTTTTGTTTGTTTTATTTCATATTTCGATAGATTTTTGCAGCTGAATATACAAAAACAAGTAATATAATATCAACAAACTGAATAAAAAAAATATTTGAAAATGAGCATCATTGTGAGCGCGGATCCGCTCAATGAGGCAAGGTGATTTGAACACAAATTTAGAGTGAACCAAGAATTATTGAAATGATCCAAATCTTCCAAAATCATAATCTACGAAATAAAGTCTTTCATACAACATATGATTTGCAATAAATGTGAAATAAAAAGATAACAATAACCGAAAACGAGACTCACGCACTACCAACTGACACTGAGAACTTTTATGTGAATTTACTCAAAGATTTACATCATTTTTGAAAAAGTCTTTACTTCAAACTATGTATCGCAAAATAATGAAAATACAAAATAAACAACAACTACTCAGCAATTACTTCAATAAACAATAAAAAAAGCGTCACACACCTTTCGCACCGATCATAGAAAAAAAAGGTTACTTTTAATTCTTTCGAAGAATGAATTTTAACATTTTTACACTCTTCTGATTGGTTGAGAACCTTCAATCGTTCAGTAAGAATACACGCGAAGGGATTTTGAACTTTATACAGCAATGTTATAAAAAAAAAAACAGAAAAAAATGCACGCGGGCGTAGAAGTGCGGATCCGCGTTCAGGCAGTTTATGAAGGTAGCGCGGATCCGCATTCCGGCATACCAAGGGTTAAAAAATTATAAATTATTGGTGGAGTATATATAATAGTAATTTTAAATTCTTTGATGGAGTTTTTAAAAGTTATCCTCTTTTGGCGCATTAGGTGTAAATTTTTTATTGTAAAGATTTTTATTGGAAGATTCGCAAGTGTAGCATGTTGAGCCAGTCTCATCGAGGCGAGTTGCTAAACGTAACAATGTTTACCCAGTTGGTGTCGCACGACCAGGGAATTGATGACAAATTTTACATTGAATCAAAACACACAATTATTCCATGTTCTTGAGGAGTATAGCAATTCATGGTTTGTCACCCGTGTACTCCGCTTCTGTTTTCTTCACAAATGTCAAAATCGCAATAACATGTAAGTAAAAACCTTATTATTGTTGTACAGCCTTGTATATAATAAAAGAAAAATTATATACCAGTAAACTTTGAGTGCACTGAAAGTAATAGGAAAAAAATATATTTAATTCATCAATATCAAAATAATCATTTTGTACATACTTTTCCACGACACACATGTCGTTATGGACGAGCTCGAAAAAATCTGACACAATCGAAAACTGATCAGAACCCTTATTTCCCATCCTAGTCTACAATGCAGAAACATGCTTAGAGAGCGAGACCACAAGAGACAGATGCTCAGGAAATTTAGTGCTGGCAATGTATGCTCCGTATACTCGCGTAACAGAAGCCTTGAATGTGAACAAATTAAATCTTCAACTACACGGCACCTCCGTTATTTTGATTATGTGACCAGACACGAGGCAAATGTCATGGCAAAATTGGTGATGGTGGAGAAGGGACCAACATGATGAACTGACCTGTTTAGGACGTCTATTCAGACTGCACAAGATATACAGTAAAAGCTCGTTAATACAAACAACTATAATTCGAAATTCGGTATAATTCGAAAAATTTAATGATATTTTATCCCCCTCAAATGAATTTTCATACAAAATGATTCCTATAATTCGAAAAAATGGCTAATTCCAAATACGAAAAAATTTCAGACAAAATTATGAAATTTGACACAAAAGTCATTTGTGTAAATGTTAACATTTTCTCACTATTTGCTAGTGTTTTTATACCTGCGCTGACGGAAATGACCGCTCACAGGCCTTTGATCATCTATATGACAGTAATAAAAGTCATAAAACATCCCCAACTGGCCGTGGCCGCGCGCACAGGGTAAGGCTGTTTAAGGGTACGCGCGCACTAGCTGCAGCATAATGTCGCACCGCAGTGTTGTAACAAAGGCTTTTGAATCGTAGTGCGCGCACTTAGCGTCAAAATAACGCAACGGCGAAAAATCGGTGAAATGTTACAACTCTCTTGCAGCGCGGCGGTCAGCGGCAAAAAAACGCATCTTTTTAAAGTCATGACCGCGCGCGCTACGCGCTGTTTCGCTGTACCATATATTTTGTGTGAAAGAAGAATGGGCTACAAGCAATAATTCTGCTGATCTAGATGAAGATTTTAATATTGAAATGCTAATTACGAAAGTTGAAAGAAGACCACCATTGTATGATATCACTTCAAAAGAATATAGTGATAGAAACATTAAACATTTCTGAATGGAGTATTTTTATATGTGATAGAAGGTCCAACTAGTTTTAAAAGTTCATAAAAACATTCTTTATTCATTCGATAATATTGGAAGAATTTTTCGTTAAGTTCACCAAATATTTTAAAGAACTGCCCGTAAATGATCAGCGGCATTATGCCGTAGTGCGTGTGCCTGCTGTTTTCGCCGCGCGTCAAAATGTCGCAGGTTTTTTCGCCGCGCGGCGAAAAAACGCTAGTGCGCGCGTACCCTTATGACTGCTGTTTTATTGGTTGAAGTTTTGTCGCCAGTTTTGGAGTTTTAAATTGTTACATCTTTGTGTTATATTAAGATTGAAAATATATCGCGTGAAAACATTATGTCATTGACTTTTTTTGTGCTTTTATCTGTGATTTCCGTGAAAACTTTCGATATTTTAGTCTCTTCATTTACGATTTTAATATATTTTTTGTTATTTGATAAGTGTGAAGAATATTAGACATTTTATTACGTTTGTTAGATTTTAGTTATTTTCGCATTTTATTTTATTTTATTTCAAATTAAAATGGCGTCAGTTCGCAGCGCGTACAAAACTTTAACTATTTCTATGAAAATGGATTTAATTAAAGACGTGGACAGAAAAATTAAGAAATAAGGGCATTATTGCGTAAAATATGGTATCGCCAATTCGACTGTTTCAACAATTCTAAAAAATCGCGCCAAAATTGAAAAGCGCAGTGAAGTGATGTACAATATTTGCTGTTTCCATTTTTTCTGTTTTAAAATTGAATTGATGTCTCAAGATCACATATCAAAGTAAATTATTTTAATTTTATTGAAACGACTGACAAAAATGAATGCAATATTGGCCAAATAAATGTGTTTAAAAATACATGTTAAAAAATGCATTTGTTTGTACACTTGGAAATGTTTAGAAAGTGTGTTGATGGTTTAAAAACTTCCTACTAATTCTACTTCCCTAATTCGAAATTCGAATTTTTTTGTTGAATTTCGGTCCCCTGAATTTCGTATTAAAGAGCTTTTACTGTATCTCTCATTAATATAGTAAATAAAAAAATTCTCAGTAAAATAAAAATACATTAATTTAATGTAATATACTGTGCTGTCACATTGCAATCCTGGTGGCTATTTGTTACTGCCTTGCAAACTAGCACAAGATAATTTTCAGTTTTTGAAAAAAATCACTTCTTTTCATAAATGTTTACCGTGTCTACAACACACTTGGTACAATCAACCTTTTTAATTTAAAGCTAAATTGAGGAATAAAAAACCAACTTAATAAAACTTTTAACAGTTTCAGTAATGACAGTCACCAGGCTCTTAAGCTCCAGAAGCTGTCGGCCAGGTCAGTTTCTTCACAGTCTGAACATTACTTTCGCAAAGCGGGATTCTCTCGGACTGAGGACATTGTCACTCGTGACTACTGTTGCTGTTCAGCCATAAGAGTGTCGCTGTAGGCCAATCCCCAGAAGTGGTGTGCGCCGTGCCTGGCAAGGTGCTCCCTGGCCGCTCTCTCTGTGGGACACACCTTGAACTTGACCTCGCCGAAGCAGCGGCCAACTTGTGCGCCCTCCCAAACCAGCGTGCACGAGTTGGGGGACGGATTGCCATCGGCGTCCTTCACTGTATCCTCAGACCACTTGATGCGCTGGAGCATCAGTCTGAAACGGTTGGAAGAAAATAAATTAATCCCCGATTAAAATTTAATAGTCAGAACTGTTTTTCTCACATTATGAATTAGAAATGACGCAAACCTTTTGAACTTGGCGTGCTGCTTGGGGCCACCCTCGGTGATGACAACACAGCAGCCGCGGTGCAGCACCACGCAGCCTGTCATGTACAGCTGCTCCATGTTCTTCTCTACTTTAAATTTCTTAGAGGCACATTCAAATAGATCCCGGATCCTGGAAATGGAGATGAAGTGCACGTCTTTAATTGTGTCCTAGTCTAAACAATATGCAACCTAATTAAGCATTTTTAGATATACCAAGCACAACAGATTCTGTCTAAGCTCACCTATAGACGCCGACCTGCACCCCGAGGGAAGTGTCTTCCTTGAGGCGAGCGGCCCGGCGCTCGCCGCGCTGCTCCCTGGTCAGCTTGCGAGCAGCGTTGGCTTCTTCGTGCGCCCGCTTCCGCTTGGCCATCTGTTCCCTCACATGTGCTTCTATCCTTGTGGGGTCCTGCACAGCCTCCGAGCCCAGCACGCGCATTAGGTTGGATATCCTGGCGAAGAAGACGATTAATTTTTCATATACTGTTAAAGGCTATTTGAAAACTCGAATTAAAATAGTACTTATGTAACTAGTGCACAGATAAAAAATTAGATTCTACAGTATAAAATTTTAGTTTCCGAAACATTCCCAGTATGAATGGTGTGTTCCATTATGTACGATATGACCCTGTGGACCAGATGAGGTACACAAGGTGACTCCTGAAGGCCTAGACTGGCTCACAAAAACAGATGTCCCCCTCTGATCCCCCACCATATGCAAGAAGAAGATACGGTTGAGTGTGGAATGACCAAATTTAGAGTGAAAATAATGCTGACTGTGGTAGATAAAATAAAGAAAGATTCGCTGAGATGGTTTGGTTATGTGGAACAAATTAGCGAGGAAAAGATTGTAATGAAAACATATGTTAGTATTAAAGGCAGCAGTAACAGAGGGCTTCCGTGAAATACTTGGCATGTTAAAATATAATTTAGAGTGTAATAAAAACCTTAAATATGTATAAGAGGATAAATGTGACAATTTATAAGATCCGAAAAAATTAAATATGATAAAATCAAATAATTTTGAAACGAAAAATAATCAAACAAGTTATTTTGCTCGGCGGAAATTATTGTTGTCAAGGTTGTTGCCAAAATTTGATCAAATAAACCAAATATTGGAGGATGTTAAATGTAAACTGTTAAAAGATTCAACAACCGAAGAGAAAAGACTTATGAAAGTGCACTAGGCAAAAGTGGTTGTACCGGGACAGCGGAGCCTATTCCTGGTTAGTTTTTTAGTCTATCTCTGATTTTGAAAGAGTAAAATGAACAGTCACCTCAGTTTGGGTTCTGCAGGCGCCTCCAGTCCCAGCCGGACTTTCTCCTGTTCCTCCTTCCAGGCCTCTCTCCTGGTCTGCCTCCTGAGCTTCTTCCTCTCCCGCTTGGTGAGGAATACTGGCATATACACTGGCTTGTTGGGCTCCGCTGCAAAAATTACAGTGCACAATGAACAGTGTGCAAGAACCGAACTAAATTATTATCCAAATGATGACAAATTAATGCCACGCTTTGCCAAGCAGTAATTGTGGCCGCGACTCCTACTGTGTATCATTTGAACTCTTCAATATTTTGTAACTCAACCCACCCACTTATCTATATCAATTAGGAAAATACATATTAAAAAAAAATGTGCGTGCCTAGCTGTGTTCGGGATTCAGATTAATGCCAAACCAATGTTTCGATTAGCGTTTATAAATCCATACAGATTAATTGGAAACATAACAATATAAACAAAACAAAACATATAATATAGGCAACATGGCAGTCGGGAGAAAAGGTTTGGGCACGAGCAGGAGGCAATAAATTATTAACATAATGAATTGTCAAAACCGGCAAACAGACAACTAAACATATGTGAATATGAATTCGGCAGAGACTCACAGGGCGGTTGCAGTTGAGTTGGATGTTCCACAAGGTTGCTTATAGCTTCCTCCTTGATGTTTCTGATGATGTCATCCATATCCTGGGGGCCTCTCGGTGCCGGGGCAACCCCGAGGGCCCTACCACGGGCTGCCGCAGCCTCGCGTTCCTCGTCCGTCATCAGAATAACACTGTCCCACCTGGATGTAAAGAATCAAATGAAGAATAAAGTGTGGATAGCATTTGAACATTGTTTGTTGAACATGGTTATTGCATGGAGAGGAGTGACTACAACTGCAATTGATCCATTAATAGCACGTCAGAAAACCATTTAAAAATTAATTCATAAAACCTCAATGACCACGAGAACAGCTGCAATATTTGATAAATTTTGTGTTTTTGATGTTAGACAAAATTATGCTCAAACTATACTATCATTCTTATACATATGTACATACTTCAAAGCAAGCCAAAACACTATTACCACACACAAAAACAAAAATGGTTTCCAAATCTTAAGAAGACACAATTCTTATGGTCAAAGACTTTTCAGATACTTTGGTCGTAAATTCTTTAACAAAATATTAGACCGTATAACCAAACTGAAGTGTCCTAATTATGTATATAAGACAAGAATATGGATTACGGAAATAGGTAGACCAGCTATTGGTGCACACTTTTAATTTATAGTTGACAGATGTTGGCTGGTAACATTATTTCTAAATTATATTAAAATATGATAACTTTGTTTACTTTGATTATTTATTTAAAACGATTAGTGCATTTTTGATGCTAATGCGTCATCTTCAGTGGTCTTACTAATATTAAACTAAAGACTAAAAGAAGGCATGAGGGGTGGGGTGGAAATTAGAGTGGGATGGTTGTGTGGGCGTGGTTATTAAGCGCATAAGAGGGGAATCAATAGAAGGTTTTTGAATATTAATTACATTTTTGTTACTATTAATCACTGAGTTTTCTAAACTTAGTGATTAATAGTGACAAAAATTAAGAGTGACAAAATGTTTTGTGCTGAATCTAGAAAAGTCTCCAAATTACACGCTCCACTTTAAGTTCAGTTAAAACGAAAAAGACGGACCAATTCATTTAGCATGGTGTGTGTGTGCCGATCATATTACACTAAGCGCATCGCGAAGTGTCAGCAATGGAATTGTCTTTATTGAATGTTTCGACATTGAATGTACAATATGTAATATGTATGCCACAGATTTTTCTGAAGTCAACTGATTCTGTAGTATATATATCCTTAACAGGAAAAGTAATTTAGTTAGACCTCGAACTTGAACAATACATTTTTTTCAGAAGAAATGGATTTTGCCGCAATCCTAAATGAATTTTACCGTAAGGCATTGTTGACAGTAAATTTGTTTTCTACATCTCATCATAAATCAGGTTTTGATAACTTTACATTTACACGTCACAGGATAGATGAAAAGATGGGTAGGTGATGAATCCGGAGGACTGCTTCTTGAATTGTAGATAGGGTAAGCTGTTACCAACACTTCAATGTCAAAACATTGAATAAAAACGATTTTGACGACACATATCAAAAATTATGCGCACTGGGATAAGCGAGATTTTCAGTTTAATTCATTCAACTATAATCCAAGTTGATACAACCGGCCCTAATTTGTATCCTACGAAATAAATACAATTTTGAGAAAAAAATATTTTCATTCAACTTCTAGATGCAAGATTCTAGTTTCATTCAATTGCCCTGTGTTTTGGGAAAGCAATATATTGCTTATATATGTAGTTATATATACGTAGTTTGAAGCACCTGATTAAAGTTACGAGCCGACACTTACCACTCAAGGTCGGGTACTTCATCGTCATCTTCGGAATCAGGAGCGAGCAGGGCCAGCTTGGTGGCCGAGGATATGCCGGTCTTTCTTGCAATCTGCGATATCTCACTCTGGAGCTTCTCCAGCTGGGCCTGGGAATTAAAAAAAAAGAAGATAAATATATTGTTGCAAAGATTATAATTCAATTATCAAATCGGTGAGATATGATATCAAGAAAACATAAGATGGCAGCCCAATAATAATAGTACGACATCAATATTGTAAGATTCACAGCTATTTTCATTCCATATGAAATATGTATTGGTTTAGTTAATTAGTTTGTAAGTAAAACAGAAGAAATGTAATTTTCACTATACACCCAGCGCAACAAAAATAGCCATATCTCCTAATTTAGATACAAGAATTATCATGAAGCGTCAAAAAGACTTAAAGCAGGTAATGAAAGAAAGAGGTCCGCTTCCAGGAAGGGAAATTCACCTATCAGGTACCTGAAGAACCCCACTTTTCTGCTCATGAGCGCCCATTTTTGCAGTGAGTGGTCATTTTATTATCTTATTAGTTTTACCGAATCGCTATTTATGATTTCAACTGAGTAAAAAAAAAGCAATGATAGTCGCGTTTTCAAAATAAAACACTTTTAATTGCACTATTGCAGTGTAATAAGTTATCAGTAAGAAGATTACTCCAAAAATACCTAGAATGTGGGACTTCGAATCAGAAAGTAAGAGCTTGTGGTAGTTTGAATCGAGATAAATGCATTTTAAAACGGATTTCTTAGAAAAATCATTTCGCTTCTGCTTCAGACCTAAGAGTGGGACTTCATGACTCACCTATGCTGTGTTATGTTAGTGCCGGAATTGTTCAAAATAGGCTCAAAGGTATGGATTTATGAGCAAGAATACCCGCAAAAAAACCTCTATTGACCAAGAAAATGAACAAGAAAAAATGCAATGTGCCAAAGAAAAAAAATTGTTTTATGCATGATTGGGAGAGGGGTGTTTTTTCTGACAAATAAAAATTTAACTCGATTGGTCCATACAGTTTGCGGGCAGTGCGCTGGAGATCCGGGGAGAGCTACAGCGATGAATACATCGCGCCCACAGTGAAGCATTCTCTATATGTTATGATATGGGGATGCATCGTATCACTTGGTGTTAGCAATCTCGTTATACTAGAAGGTTCAGTGAATGCCGAGAAATAAAAAAATGATTCTAGAAGGTGCTTTGCTAAACTCAAAATTTGACTTGAAAAATCGAAAAACTAGGACATAATAATTTTCATGAATCTTTATAATTTTCATGAGTCTTTAAAATTTGTTTATCTTCATACTTGGTGGACATTTTCAACACTAAATTCCTATTAACTTTTTCACAGGTGTCACAGTTCAAAAAATCATTGGGATTTAAATTACTTTTATGGCCAGGAAACAGTCCAGATTTAAATATAATTGAAAACATGTGGTGCAAAATAGGTAGAAATATCTGTGAAAAATCGTACAGATTTTCAACAAAATCTAAACATTATGCAAAGTGCGTGGTGTAAAAAAATTACAGTGGCGTACATACGCAATCTTTGTAAATCAATACCGAGCTGTAATTAGAGTTACCCGTTCTAAGGTTAATTTCGTAGAGTTCCAAATAAATTGGCTTCAAAATCACACAATCAAATAAACGACTGCTTAGTATTTGCTAATTTCTTTTTCATTATGCTCTTGACAAACCATTTGTAGTCGCTGATAACTTTGACAAGACATCCAAAACTATCTGGTGCCATCTGTAACGATTTCAGCATTCCTGACAGCTTCTTGAAGTGAGCCCATGGTTGCAGACTTCCCCAGATCCCTCATCAAGCCTTACCTTCATCCGGATACGCTCAGCCATCTGCTGGAACTTGCCCGGCTCGTGGAAACGCAGCGCTCGCTTGGTCCGTAGTGCAGGGCGTGCACTCACGCGGGGGTCAAACCAGGGTGCCTCTTCCTGCTCCAGCGCAGGTCCCCGCGAGCCAAGCTGCGCTTTCAGTTCTTCGCGCTTCTTGGCCCGGATGTTGGCCTGGAAATAAAATTACGATTGGAGCTATATTTGTGTGATGATACCATGAGACTGATAAAACATATTGAGTGAGTGTGCTTTATGCAAAGACCTGCCTTCATCGTAGGCTGAAAATTGTCATGTGATTAATCTTTTAAGGGGGGGGTAAGGTTTTTAACTTTTTTTTTTGCATTTTACTTTTAATTTTTTAAATGAATGTATAACATTGCAAGAATATTGTGTCAAAATTTCAAGTCAATCGGAGCAAAATTGACGAAATTATGAACATTTGAGCGATACTCAGACTGCTTTTCTATACCTGTCGGGCAGCTGAGAGACGCGCTCACCTGAGGACTACCGGACGTGCTTATTGTATTGGAAGAGTTTTGTGTAGACAAGGACAAAAAGATGCTGATGATGAAAGCTCTTTGCTGTGTGAACATGGCATCGACGATTATGTGTAAGTATAAAATAAGTGTTGAGTTTTATTTTGAATTTTACAGTGTGCAAAACTTTAAAGCGTTTTCCCCACATCACACGTTTTCAAAGTCGGTGTCCATCATAACTTCAAAACTACTGCACCGATCCTTTTGAAATTTTGAACACTATTTCTGTACATAATTTACGAGGTAACGCTGGAGACTTTTTTTCAAATTTGTTATTAATTTTTATTTTTTAATAACAAATTAGTCGATATTTTTCGCAAAAAATCGCGTTTTTCCCTTCAAAGTGTTCCAAAAAATTGAAAAATTGAAATTTCAAAATCTATTATTTAATGAATGAACTTTGATTTTTTGATTTCAGATGATCTAGCACCAAGTTATGATGGACACCGCAATTCTCCTTTTTTCCGAGACACGTCCGAATAATTGCTGCCATTGCCGTTTTTTTTAATATTTCGTGTTGAAAATTTTACACAATATTCTTCAAATGTCATACTTTAATGTACCATTGGTTTAAATAAAGAGATTTTAACTGTGTTGTCACAAAAAATTCACAAAAACATGCCTTTTTTTGTACGAATTAACCTTACCCCCCCCTTAAGGATTACCATCTTCAAGGTGGTGTTGTTCAATTTCATATTTTACAGAGCATTAATAAAAAATTTAATTATAAAAAATGGTTATCAAAATTCTTACATGTGTGCGTTTAATGCAATATGAGCCTACAAATAGGGTGAACAAGAATAATGCACTGACAGTGTAATATGAATTACACCACTCATATCACTCTATGGCCATCTATCAGGGTCGATAACAACCTATTGATGTCCTGTGCGTTAAAAAATAAATTTAAAAAAATGTCCATAAAATTAAGTATTACAATATATGAGGTGTGGCTATAAAATAACGGGACTATTGCTGTAAAACGTATTACTTTGAATTCATACTTTTTTAGTTATTATCACCTTCAATATACGACCCTCCTTTATCCCTACAATGCTCCATGTGAATTTTCCACTGTTCAAAACAATGCTGGAAGACTTCTTCTGTAAGCTCCTTCGTGACATTTTTTCGCAGCTTCAACGGACTGAAATCTTACTTCTTTTAATGCAAATTTGACCTTGGGAAACAGATAAGTCATATGGCGCTAGATCAGGCGAATAAGGTGAATGGTCTAACACTGTATTGTATTGTATTTTGTTAGAAATTTTTGCTACAAACGTAAAATACAAAAAACAAAAAAAAAATTTGGCTAAAAATGTCTTGACAGACAATGCAGAATAAACCTACGCGTTGTCTTGATAGAGAACCCGTGACTTGTTCTTCCACAATTCGGGTGGTTTTTTTTCTTATTCTTTGATTGAATCAGATTACTGACTTTTTCAATATTTTCATCCGTTTTTAATGTGGAAGGGTGACCCCGGCATAAACCATCTTCAACGTCTTCTCGGCCATCTTGGAAATGCTTAATCCACTCAAACTCGTGCACAAGTTAAATATTCATGGCCATACATTAATAAAAGATAAGTTTCAGTAGCGCTTTTTCCAGGTTTTATATGAAAGTTCACGATGTTGCCAATTCTTTGCTCTATTATTACACATTTTAATTTTTCCGGCAAAACAAAACGACAGCTCTAATACAAACGAAGGCCATTACCAGACTGTGGAAGCATCTGTCTCGATATTTTGTAGCCCCACCTCGTATATCTACGATGTAACATTTTGCTGACTTGTCAACACTAAACATAATGTATAATTAAAAAAATAATAATAAAACATTAGAAAGAAGTGAGGACAAAATAAATTATGGTTAAAGAAATTATATATATATAACTGTTCTTTAAGTAGACAAAACACAGTGATTATAACACAATTGTTTTTATTGTTAATGTTTCTATAGCAACACTAAAGACGTGGAATCAATGATATGGCTTAGAGGAGATGATTTATAATGTCTTATGACCTAAGACCTCTCTAATATGGGCCTGATTGTCCCACTATACATGCACGACAATCACCTTGAGCGTGGGTGTGAGGTGCGGCAGCTCCACCTGCCGGCCCGCCCCGTCAATGGGCCGGCCTTCCCCGTCGAGCAGCAGCGGCCGCGGCCCACCCGGGTCGGCCCCCTGCGCGGTCCGGCCCCCGGTGAAGGCCGACAGCTTAGACTGGATGGTAGCCTGCAGCTCGGCCATGCGGCGTTGCTTCTCGTAGTCCTCTCGGCTAAAGACTGTGGTGGCTGGAATCATCGAATTATGCAGACAATTCAGAATATATTATGAAACACAGCAGCTACATATTTATTAGTCTTTAGTTCTATGTTTATTGATAACGGATGTGAGGATGTATTTTTGATGAAAGAATATCTGAAATTATTGATAACATACCAGCTAGATATTTGGAAATTAAATTGTGAGTTTAATTATAATTTTGTATTTTGTTACCAAGTTTTGATAGTCACAGAATCTCTCAAGGACAGGTAACATACTTTGTTTTTCACACAATTTTAATGATCATCACAATTAATCCCTACAATGTTAATGCCAAATCAGATATCTGGAAAGCTCGCTAAATGATTAATGGCATCAATTATAAGAGATCAAAACAAAATAGATTTTTTAACATTTAACAAAAAAAGATAAATACTCCTTCATTGGAAACTTACTTCTGTTTACCATGCCTTGTTTATTGCAGGGACATGCAGTGAGAACAAGAAGCATGACTTTTATTTAAAAATATTTGGAAAAAATTAAATACATATTTATCTGGCAGAATATTATGAAATATTAAGGTGGAGACTGACATGAGCACGTTATTTATTTATTCATTCATTTACGCCTAAATAGGCTTTTACATATGTAGGTATATAACAGTTATTTGCAAAAATAATATAAACAGAGAGAAAAACAAAAAAAAGAAACTTTTGTGTATAGTTTTCTGGGATATTCTGCCGTGTGTGTGTGACCTCTCTGGCCAACGTTTCGGATCCCATTGCAGGGTCCATCATCAGGGCTGATGTGATGAGTGAGTGTTAAGTGTAGGTTAAGTATTACCTTGCAATACCGTACCGAAGTCAGGGTGTCTCCAAGTTTGTGTTATGTTAAATACTGGATTGCAGTACCGTGTCGAAAGCAAGGTGTGTGTCTTCTTGTAGTGTTTTATATATATCTACTAACGGATGTCGGACTGTGCGGATCGTCTATTTGATTTATCCTGCAGCGCCGGATACCACGATGTTCTTAACTTAAGACCGTCATCCCTATTAATGTTTACCGGGTGCTTGTATATTTCGATTGCTTCTTTGACCAGGCGCGTGTGGTGACTTTTGGGCTTTCCTAAGATTTTCGGCTCAAATGAAAAATGGTGGCCCGTATCTAGAAAGTGCTCAGCCAATGCCGATTTTTCCGGGTGACCGAGTTTGCATGCTCTTTTATGCTCATCAACCCTCTTTGAAATCGTGCGTGCGGTTTGTCCCACATACACTTTGTCGCAATTTTGACAATCGAGCCTATAAACACCGTCGGTCTCAAGGGGATCCCGATCCTTCGCTGGTCTTAAGAGGTCCTTAACCTTGTTGTTTGTGCCGAACACTGTCTTAATATTCTGTTTCTTGAGCGCTTTGGCAATCCTGTCTGTTACATTATGGATATAAGGCAAGAAAGCAATCCCTTTGATCTCAGCTTCTGTGTTTTTCTCGGAGCTGTTAGATTTGGCTCTTATGATGTGCCGTATCTGCCGTCTTTGGTATCCATTGCTTTCTAGCGCGTCGCTCAGTGTACGAATCTCCTCCTGCAGATGTTCTTCTTGGCATATTCGTTTAGCTCTCGTAGCTAAGGTATTAATTAGACCTCTCTTCTGCGCTGGGTGGTGGTGGGAATCTGCATGCAAGTAGCGGTTCGTATGGGTCGGTTTCCTGTAGACCCTGTGCCCGAGACTACCATCTGTGTTCCTTTTCACTTCTACATCCAGAAATGGTAGTTTATTTTCTTTTTCTATCTCCATGGTGAATTTTAATTTCTTGTGCAGCGTGTTGAGGTGTTCGAGAAAGTCCTGTAATTTTTCTTTCCCGTGAGGCCAGATTGCAAACACGTCATCAACATACCTCCACCAAACCTTGGGGATCAAAGTTGCTGTGTCTAGAGCCGTTTCTTCGAATTTCTCCATTACGAAGTTTGCAATTACTGGGGAAAGTGGGTTTCCCATTGCTACACCTTCCACTTGTTGGAAAAATTCAAATTCAAAAATTCAAAAAAAAAGAAAGTGTATATAATTTACATTATGGCGGAATGAAGCGCTCTCAGTATCGCGCCCCTATACTGTGACAGGCCAGAACCAAACACGTCCGCTATGTTATAAGTCAATACAGCGAGCCGAGCAGCTCGATGACGAGCGCTAAGCGCGCTCCACCTGGCTGTCGGTTTTTTTAGCGAATCCCTTTGAATGTTACAACATAAAGTCATTCGCTAGCGCAAGCACCGCCGAGAGAGCACGCATTCGGCGTTTCGCACTTGTTGCTCTGTTTTTGTATTGACCGCTGATTTCTTGATTTTTCAGGATATTCACCAAATTCAATCCGCCAGCATTATTTTTCATTTAACAAATTTGTTGTCCAAATATTCTTTCTTTTCTTCTTTAAATTGCAATAACAGATTAAAAGGAACGAAGTGCACACTACCTCTACGTCTGCCATTTGGACTACAGCTGCTGGGGATGGAGCACAGTCAAGCATATATTCGTCGCGAAGATTCAGGTGTCACGAGCATTTGTTCACAACGAACAAGTTTTCGATGCGAAAATTCACATCGAGCAAATGCTCATTTCAGTCGCCACCTTTAGAATCTGAATATGTAATATTTTTAAAATTGTGATAAGAATATTATGAGATATATCTCTTATTTCGGTTTCTTTTCAAAATATATGCTTAGGAAAAAGTCATGTTTCTTGTTCTCACTACACGCCCCTGCACTACAGTGCAAACAAATCTCCAAAATGAACAGCATATAAAACAAATACTCCCGATTGAAATTGTACAATAATTTTTAAATTTGTACATTTAAAAGTGTCCAATAACCAAGATAATAATATTAAGCAATGAAAATGCAGTTAAAACTATATTTTATTCCTGTGTGTCACATTCTTGCCATTCTTACACTTACATATCTAAGTATATTGTGACATTTCTCACGACACTGAAAAGCCCGGATGGTAGAGGCTGACTTCTTCATCATCCTTTCATAAATGGGTGATTACACACCACAATCCTCTCTAAAAGCATTCCTACCGAAACACGTTACAAATTATTTATTTAGATTGAATAAAATACAAATAAATTAATTTTGGAGACCATCCACAATTTTGAAACACTCAGACTGATTTCATAGTTTAGATAATTATGACGGAGCCGAATGGATGAATTTGTCAGGTACTTACTGGGCTGCGAGTAGAGCATGGGTTTGATGACCCCGGGAGGGGGCATGCTGGCCCCCGGTGCTTGGTGGATTTGAGTTTTAATCTGTGCAGCTGCCACTCTGGCCGCACTCACCGCAGCTGCATTGGCCACAACGGGAGCCCTGGATTACATAGAGAACGAGGTAAAAGTGAAAATGTTTATAGCTAGGATTCGGAACGGCCGTGGCAAAAGCAATGCCTTGGCATGCGACATAAACTCATCACTGTCTTGACTACATAGAATAGGAGAGTACAGTGAGTTTGTAGACGTATTTCTTGACAACTGGACTACTTTAAAAAGAAGCACGCTGTCAATTCTGGGACAGTGGTGGTTTCTATATTAAAATATGCTAATGTTCCATCGTTTTACTCGTAGGTTTGTTGACTCTTCACTTTTTACATTGTATAGTGTTTTATTCAATTGATTTTCAGTGTATATTTTTCGTTTACATAAAATTGTTTTTTTTATAATTTACTGAGTTTTTTAAAAATGTTTTTCTTTTAATCTGTGATTTTTATTTTGATTGCTTACTTATGTAGAGTTCTATTGTTTTTTGTTTTCAGTTTTCAATGGTGTTATGCACCATATGCAAATATAAATAAATACAGTATATATATACCTATAATCCGAACAATTAAAAATCAAATCTGTTCAGTTTAACGAATTATCGGATTATTGGAATCTTTAAGCAATAAAACAAACTCTATGCATACTGTATGTCAATAGGAACATCTTTGTGTTAATTATGTACACATTTGATATTTAAAAAAAACTGAAATTGTTTTCTAACGATCACCTTCTCCATTGCTTTATCATGCAATTGGCGCAAAAGCATTATCTGAAGGGGTTTTATGAAATATGTTGTTTTCCACAGCCCACTCCAAACAAGTGTCAAAACTTGAAATAGCATATTTTATGCATACTGTGTTAGGTATACGAGTAAACACTTTGTCTACGGTTTTTCTCCATCTCTTTCCCTCCTTCCACCTCCCACTGACCAGGTATGTGTGCGTAAACATAGCCAGAAGTTGACCACCGACCAACTGATGGAGTCGTTTATGAAGGAGATCTCATCCGAGAAAATATAGGACAAAAAGACTGAGAAAATACTCAATTTAGATGAAATTAGGAGACACAGGAAATTATACAAAATTTTGTAGAAGAGTACCATCCAAATGAGGCTGTAGAAGTGCAAAAGGATACAAAAGCAAATGTCATTAGATAGGTTCCTTGTTAAAATCGTACAAAAAGAAAAAGATTACAGTGGACCAAGAGATAGTGTGATTCCGTTAGTGATAGTGAAAATACTTGAATTATTAAGAAGGGCCTTGGTAGACCAGGGCCGAATCCATACTCACTTGGTGTCTTCTCCTTTCAGCACGCTTAGCGCCTTCTTCCTCTCCTCGATCTCCTTCTGCGCCGTTACCATCATGAGGCGGATCTTGTCCGCACTCAGCACCGCCATCTGGGCCCCCACGCTGCCATCCGCTGCGGTCTGCTTCGCCTCGCTCGATGCCTCTGTGACCTAGAAATTGCATGCTTTATTATTAATTATGAAAAAATGATAAACTTTGTATTGAGCACATTAATTCTTTTTTAGCATTGACCGGTTTCAATGCCTCTGTATCTTCATCAAGATAGATGCATTGCTCCATAAGTTAAATATATAAGGAAATCAACTGTCACGTGGAAGTAGCCTCATCCAGGGGAAGGGTGGGGATGAATTAAACGTAACTTGCTGGTCTGGACCGAGGCTCAAACCTGCGACCACTGGATCACTAGACCAACAAGCTACTCTACTATATTATTGTAAATGTTTAAGCGCTAACTATAATATGCAGCGTTATATAACTAATCAATAAAACAAAGTTTTGACAAATATTGAAATACATAACAAACATTTGTTTCCTTTGACATAAATATTGAAATACATAACACACAAACCATAGCAGAACATTAGAAAACTTCATCTTGAATGTTTGCAATAGGCATGATGACGTATTTTGAAATAACCTTCTATAACGTAGGTAAACGGCTACTATTACCGAAAATAACATTATTTCAGCAATAAACTAAGTTTTTATGCAAATAATTGCATTTTCATCTACATACTTTGAATTTCGCTCAAAAACGCCCGCAGCTGTCATGGCGTCTGCACGTGATGACAAGCCTAAGTAAACATTGCATTGTGTCTATGCTAAATGAAGAAAGTCAACAAAGTATTGCATATTTCCTATGTTAAAAATGAATTCCAAAGTTTACAAGTGGTGTGCGGTCTCTCTGTGCAAAAATACATCAACATCAACACCTAACAAATTGTTTGTGTATGTTCCAAACAAGAAAATTATGAGAAAAAACAACTGACATTAGATGTTCCATTTAAAGATGTAGAGGTATTTCGTAGAAATGTAAATTCACAAATTCAGCGCTTGTGGAGCTAAACGGAATATTGTCTTAAAAGTTCTTAGTGTGTGTAATACTATGATAGCCAACCTCAAAAATAACCTATGACTGTGTTTAAAAGGCTTGCATAAGTTAAATTATACTTAGCACTGACGACTAATAAAAATGTACTTTTTTATAGGAAGTTTTCACATTTCAAAATTCAGATGAGCAAAAGCCTTTATTTGATGGAAGAAACTCTCCTAATATCAACAAATCAATCCTGAGCAAATTAGAGGAATTTGCCTTAATAAAACCTTGTTCCATCATTGATAAATCTTGGATGTTTTACTTTTATCATAAAACGACGAATAAACAATGACTCAACTAATTAAATGATGCAGAGTCAATTTTGAAATACGCTAACACAACAGTTCAAGAGAAAGGGTGATATTTACTTAAGCGTGACGTCATTCACTCTGGTTGGTGTTTCAGTTAAAATGGCCGATTGTAGAGTTTTATACGATTATTTTATTGAAAATCTTATTAATCTCAATGTGTATATTAAAACTGGATCATTTTTTAGAATCCTTTCAAAATATTTTCTTCTCCAAAACTACTTATTCTTTAACTATTTAATACTGTCATCATAATTATTCAGAGGTATAAAAGTAAAGGCAGCAATATCCAAAACAAATGTTTTAAATGCAGTCAGCAAAACTAATTTTGAATATACTGAATTCGAGATTCTACTCGATTTTAGACTGAAACATCTTAGAAAATATGGCAATATTCAAATATGTAAATATCAAAATGTCCACTATTTGGTAGCAAACACAGCAATATCCATTTTTCAATGTTGAATATGTTTTTAAAAACTAATTTCAAAAACAATCATTTATACAGTATACTTTACATTATGGGATTATTGAGTGGTGAGGCTCTTACATTTATTAAGCTCTTACAACTTGATACAACTGACCATCAGACAATTGCAAAATAAAAGTACTTGCAAATGTCTAGGCTGCTTACACTAATTTTGCAAATAAAAAATATTACTCTTCATTGAAGAATCAAAATGACGACATTTTCTTTTCAATTTCAAGGATTAACATATTGATGCAGAAGATGATCCACGTAATATTATAAGTAAACAAACCTTGGCGGTATCCTTACTGCTTCCATTGGTAGTGTGCTCCTTCTTCTCCTTGTCCCTGCCGTCTTGCCGGCTCCGCTTGTGGCCGTGTTCGTCTCGCCCCCTCTCTTCGCGATCCCTCTTCCTGGAAGAAGAGGACTTTTGGCCTGCCTCTTCAGCCAACGCCACGATCCGATCTGCGATACGCGATGCCTTCTTCGAGTCCACTATGGATGACAGCTTGTCAGCCATCTTGCGTCGGTCGTAGCTGAAAATAACACAACATGTAATTCAACTTGTTAATTGACACAATTAATAAATAATTCACAGAGATTACTGAAGTATTTTTACAAGTTCCGTGTACAAATAAAAGTTTAAAAAAATTTACAAGTATTCTCAATGCTACAACAGATCACGAGTCGTACAGTAATGTGATGTACCAAAACGCATCATAAAAACATCCATGTCTAAAACAATTTATTGTAAAGAATTAATATGCACATTTACTACAAAGATCCAACAATATACATGATATGTAAAAATTCAAAATAAAATTATAGTAAAACATAACAAAAAACAAAAAATAACAAAACAAAATATATTTATAGATTCATTTTAATCGAAAAACTAACATTTATTTTTATCATAAATAATGTCATATATAGATCTGAATGTGGTTGTGCATGCATAGTAACCAAATTTCATGTAGAGGGAATAAGAGATTTGTTATCAGAAGCAAAACTCACCCATTGGTTAAGCATGAAGTAGCTGCAGACAATAAAGACGAATCTGAGTATCCGAGACATCGATAGATTGCCTTGTCTATGGAAGGTTTCAAATCGTCCACTTCCCTCCTCGACAAGTGTAGTGAGGACATCTTTGGTCAAATGAAAATGTTAACGATGGTCCATCTAAAAAAATAGGGAAACATTTTTAAAATATTATAAAGAGATTTAGAAATAGATACATCCGTAAAGGAAAAAAATATCTAACTATTCTGATCCAGTCACCAAACATGGCTAGCAGTAGTAATATCCGCATGTTACTGCTTAATTTGCATATAGGCTTAGGTAAAACATTTAATTTTATTTCACAAAAACAATTGCTTGTGAAGCCTGCTAACATGGTTTTACAATAATTCAGTTATCATCTTTAAACTAATAATGCTTAAAACCGACCCAATTACAAGAAGAAAAAAAATACAAATTCTTAACCTACTTTTCAAATGTTTAAATATTCTCAAAAAATCCCTCAAATTAAATATATAAGTGTGTTTTAGCAGTATTGAAAGCACTTACAAATTCTGTCTTATCTAATGAAAATCATGTAAAAATAACAAACGTAAGGTGAATATTTAGTACAAAAATAAACTTTTTAGGTTACAATACGGGTAAGCCCACCAAGATGATATTATACAGACATCAATCGGATAAGCACTACGTAATATTCTAGAACGAAGAATTCATGTATGCTATACACATATTCTATTATATTTTTAAACAAATACACAATATTGTAACTCTCAAAACAAGTACGGGACGAGGACGCTGAAGAAACTAGGGAAACGTTGGGAAACGGTTTGACAGTTTGACAGAACAGTAAGATGCATAGAATCAAGATAGGAAAGATGTTAAAGTATGAATTGCTTAGATACAATAAAAAGATGTATGCCATATTGTTTTTTACACTTTTGTATCCTTTTTATTCACAAAACAAACATTTTTATGATTTTAAGCACAGTGATTATTATTTATTATCAAGAAAGTTTAATTGGAAATCTTTAAAACACCATATTTGTTCGAAATCTGTAATTATGTTACAAAAAGTAAATATTTTGTAACTTTTATTAATTTATTAATTTTGCATTTTGCTGCAATTAGGCCTCTGGTACAATACGAGCGGCGAGCGGCAGAGAGTCAGAGCGTCAATGCGCCCGAGTAGTGAGGGAAGACGGCCACGATATGACTAAGCTCAGTATTGTGCCGTCAATGTGACCCTTACTACTCGGGCGCATTGACGCTCTGCCGCTCGCCGCTCGTATCGTATCGTAAACGTCATGACATACTCCAACTCCAATCTTATCTATGGCATACTCTTAATCAGAGTTCGAAAAAATCCGATTTTTATACAAAAAAATAAAAAAGTCGGATTTTTATATATATATATATATATATCCGACATATATCAAAAATGGGATATATATCCAAACTTTTTTTCTCCTTTTTCACGTCGATTGAAACAAACTCGAAATAATTAGGAAATTTATCTGTTTATTTTGTACATGAATTATTATTTATTAAATAAATTAATTGCATACTGAAAAAGGCTAATATATTCAATTATTATATATAAGTTATAAAAATTGCTCTTTTTAATGTAGTGTTATGGGTGTTTGTTTCTTTGTGTGAAATAAAAAACGGATTATATGAAACAAATTAAACGTTTATTTCGTATTCGAAATTCGAACTTAGTGTATCCGTATATAGCGCGTATCAAAAAAACAATCGTAGCACTTTTTAAAATACAACTAGCGCCACCTAGTAACGGCCGTAGATATAAAAAAAACAACCTGTAGCATTTTTTAAAATACAACTAGCGCCATTTATTTACGACCGCAGAAAGATTCTTTGTTATATATATCAAAAATAAAAATCAAGCCATAAATATCGTGATATATATCGTGGTATATATCATGATATATATCGCGGATATATATCCTCGAACCCTACAAAAATGGAAGGCATGATGAAGTTAGCAATTACAGACCCATATCCATACTATGGGTAGTAAAAATATTTGAAAAATAATCGACACATAGAGTCAATTCACTTTAGGTAAGCCTTTTGCATTAGTGTGAGTAACAGTCCGTTTACAAAATCTCGTAACATTATTTTTTTGAGTAAATGATAGACGCAAAAAAATATATAAATAGTATTTTATTTTCTTAACTTGAAATTAGCATGTATGTATTATAAAAATACTATTTATATATTTCATTTTTTTAATCCCCAAATTATTTAGAAATCTATTCGTAACCGTAACTAGAATCCAATAACTGATCTAATTTCGTTTTCAAAATTAGTATGATTTCAAAATTGTTAAATAAAATAAAGACATTGACTTTATGTTTTTTTAATAAAATACTCTGAATTAATTTTTTTTTATATTTCATGATTGTTTTAAATATTTCAATTTAAGTATAATTAAAACTTGTAAGTCTATCCATTATTGTAAGGCGTATGTCATTACTATTAATCAAAATATATCATTCTCTATGCAACAATGTCCCTCACTAATGCTGCCACATGGCTCAAATAATAATGAGGTATAGGAAGCAAAGAAAGCAAAATTCTCTATTTTATTTCCATCACTAATGTTATCAAGGCGCTACACTACTCTGGATAGCGCTGTTCTCACAGCCTTAACTGGCGGCCGAAATATATAATAAAATTACGTTATTTTTGACGGATTGCGGCTTTTAAAATAAGTATATAAGCGGGTATAATTGTGGTTAAGTAATTTCGAATTCTTATAGTTAATTTTAATCAGATAAACTATAATCGTTTGTATCGGACTCCGAATCCTCGTCTAAATTCATATTAAATTGATTAAAGTCTGTGATTTCATCCATTTGAATATCGTTCGTCGCGTGCTCAGTTTCAATTCCTTTTGTATGTCAGCAAACATTTTTACATTCGCTGATGGTTATTTTATCAACTTTTTCCATTTTATCTTTATAAAACTTATCTTTATATAATTCTTCGAGATATTTATATACATTTAAAACTATCTCCTTTGTTTGACCTGAAAGCGATTTCTCCTTTCCTAATTTAAAAATATTCGTGATTTTGTAGTCACCGTATCTTTAAGCGAAAAATATTTAACAAAGAAACGACTGCTCCGTTCGCCGGTCAGAGTGTTAACTGGAGCGGCCAATGAAGTTAGTTTAAAAAACGAATACAATTTCACAATTTACGTCTTACATAGGGTATTACTCATACTAATGCAAAAGGCTTACCTAAAGTGAATGGACTCTACCTACAAAATTATTTACAAAAAAACAATATTATAACACACTGTCAATATGGATTCTAAAAAGGGAAAAGTTGCGAAAGTCTACAAGCAATATTGTCAAATCAAATGAATAACGCTTTGAATAATAAACAACATGTGTTAAGTAAACCACTAACTAACTATTACGCCGTTTCTCCGAAGGGGTAGGCGGAGATGATATACCGCCAAATTCTTCTATCTTGGCACACCACTTTTGCTTCAGCTACATTCATACATATTCTCATTCAAGTACTATGGTTGTTTAGGCTTTTAACAGGGCTATCCTCAAATACTTTAGATTATTATAAAGCATTTGACACTCTAAACCACAAAAAACTGATTGAATCATTGAAAAAGAAAAGAATCAGAGATAAACAAAAGATAATGCCAGAAGACTGCATAAAAAAACAGAAAAATACGTGTCATAATAAAAGACCAACTAAGCGAAGAAAAAATAATAAAAACAGGCATTGCGCAAGGCTTGATGATCGGACAAAAATAATATTTATTGTACACGAACAGACTGAATAAGTGAAATTTAGAAGGATATGTTTATTTATTTGCAGATGATACAGGTTTGCTAGTCACGAATAAGAATATATCAGAAGCTATTGAATTATTACAACATGATTTAAACCTAATATCAGAATGGTTCCACGATAATAACTTAATCATAAACAGAGAAAAAACAAAATATTTTATATCTCTACAAAACAAAAGAGGGAATGTAAGTTCCTTTTTAAATTATGTAAAGTCTTTAATTTTTTTAAATTTATCCGGTAATGAATTGAATTTTTTTATTCCTACAAAATAATAGTGGTTCTGGGCTGCGCTTGTTTTGTATGTAGGTAATTTTAAATTTAGGAATGCTCTTGTGGGCCTAGAAGTTAAGTCCATTTTATAATTTTCTTTAAAAACTTGTACTCATGATATTATATCAAAAATTTCCATCACAGTAGGTACACAAAAGTTTATGAATAATCGGTTTGTAGGGTAGGTTCTGGTCTTTTTTTTAAAAAAATAATTGTGCTTTTTTAAGCTTGATAAAATGTGTTTAGTGATGTTTTATATGATCCTCCCCACCCAATGATACCATATTGTAGGATTGATTGAATTAAAGCATAATACACAGTTTTAACTGTCTTAGGTGATATACAAAATATATGTGCAAAAGTCCAAGTTTGCGTGGTTAAACTACATCAACTTAAAAACAAATAACCATTTAAAGTCCTGAAGATGACATACATCAGCCTAGTCGAAGCCAAATTTATCATATGCAACATTGTCTTGGTGAGGAACTCACAAAACGAATACGGGAAAAATACTTAGCATGCAAAAAAGACTCTTAAAAATAATTTTACCCCCAGAAATAAGAGTCCAAAGCAGAAACAATGATAATATACTACAAAATCAAATACATACTGCGAAGTTCTCTCTGTAAAACAAATATACTACTATAAAATAATCATGAAGCACTATGAAGAGGAAAAGGAACTTGTTAATCATAACTATAGAGCTCGGCAAATCATAAACAGGCAACTCAGTGTGAAAAAAATCAATAATTTCTACAGAGCAAAAACAACAGACAACACAGTACCACGACTCTTCAATAAAATACCGGAGCACATCAAGCATATCACCCAATCTGTAAGGAGAGGAAGGGAAATTCCTACTAAATAGCTTGACTCTGGAAATTTAGGCAAATCACAGTGCCTCGTATCATTGGCTTCAATGCTTTTATATATTTATTTTTATTTTGAGCTGTTCCATGATTTTTCATTTATCTTGATCTCAATGATTCATTTTGATGTTCATGTTTTTTTATTATTTCGATTGATTACCAAGTCTCATTACTAAGTTTATTTTTAAGTTTTGTTATGTTCATATAATATTATTATCTTTTATATATATATTTTATCCTATGTAAATTATACCTATAACTAAATATGCAGTGTATTTATGCAAGAAAATGGAAAAGAAACGTGCCGACAAGCTGTACGTGGCTTGACACGAAGGCAATAGAAAATATGCATAAATATAATAAATAAATAAAAAAACATTTCGCATTACTGAACGCACGAACGGTTAAGTTCACTTGTGAATCTTACTCCTATTCGAACGGATTAAATCTTTGGTAGTCAACCTTAAATCTTCTCTCTATTTAGTGAAAATTTGGTGGTGCCAGAATAATTACATTTTTGGAAACTGAAAGTACCCCCCACCCCCCTCACGGTTTTAAAATTTCGGAAGACCGAATTATAAAATCTCCGGAAACTGAAAGCTCATCTTCCCCCATAGTTTCGAAAATTTGGTGGTTGCTGAAAAATTTCCCGGCGGAAAAGTGAACAGTTCACTTACAGAAGTTGATGTAGATAAAAACGCCGCTTGCTATTGAAAATTAAAAATTCCAATGAACGACTGAAGCCATGTACTCACTAGGAGACAAATTGTCCCTCAACAGCACGCGCGGCATAGAGTCTACGTGACGTTGCAACGTCGTGCACTGTTCCGCGACGTCGCGCACAACATAGCGCGGCACATCTACGTGCCGTGGCAACGTTTCCATGCGCGCGGTACCCGAGCGAGCTCACTGCAACATTACGCGGAGCGTCAGTACCACGTGGTATGTTTACAAGTGAATACACATGCGCTGTACAGTAGCCGGCAAACATCTTGAAATTCTACGGCGTAGTGGGGGGAAGTTTGCGCATCTACCTTTCCACCAACGAGACCCAAATTTCGTCTACTGTGCATTCCCCCACTACGCCAAAGAATTTCAATAAGTTTGCCGGCAACTCTATCTGTCAAGATGACAATGTGGGGAAACGAAATTGTTCTTGAACTCATCGAGCTGTATCGATCGAAGATCGCATAGAATGTCCGTCCTTTCAGTAAATAATTTCCTCTTTGCAGTAAATAATTTCGCATTCTCCTCTTTTTTTTCGAGTTTTTTGCACGATGGTGAATATTTTCGATTGCGCCCTGCATGCATATTCCCCCAGTGAACCCGAATGGATTCTAATTATTATAGAATTGACTTTGTGATCGAGTTTGTTTGATTGTAAGTGGTTATCCCTCACCACACACAAGAATATAATTCTTTTTGGTGAGGTATACACACACAAAAAATAAAGATTTGTAAACATTTATGTATGATTGTAGAATTTTTATATATATATATATATATTATTAATTAAATAAAAAAAAAATAAAAAAAAATAATAATTTAAGTTTCGATAAACTCATTAACATAAACAGATACGCAGCTGTTATCATAACCTCATAGGGCGACATTTCCGCAATGTGTGGAAAACAATAATTATTTGCAAAAAGGACCTTGTTTTTAATAATATTCAATTTACTACAGTAAAAACTCGTTAATTTGAAATTGCGACCCAAAAAAACATTTCGAATTGCGCGGAACCCGTTTTCGCCAAATGAGATACCGCAGCTGTCATCATAACCTCATCGGGTGACATTTCCGCGACAAGATATGCGAGTCCCGGTGTGTATATGTCAAATGACCGCGTCATTGTCTCCGAAACATGAGCGTAGATGTTGATGCGACATGCCGCGCGGAATGTTTCGCGATTTGTCCCCTAGTGAATACATGGCTTGATCGATTCAAAGTGAATAGTTCATTCGATTGACTTCACTTTGATTTGTTTTACGACACGTCCAGTGCTGAAAACGCCTATAGGCGTTCTCACAAACATTTGCTGTGCTGAAAACGCCTATGGCCCGGTTGTTTCAAGTTCGATCAAAGTAAGCGGTCGAGAAAAGCATAGATTTTTACGAAAACGGATCGTCTGATTGGTGGAGAACGTAAAAATCTATGCTTTTAAAGAACGCTTACTTTAATCCAACTTGAAACAACCGGCCCTATATCGGCGTTCTATACCTGAGGGTTGGTAATAGACAATACGTCATATATTTGGGTCATTCTCTTTCGGTTTTTTACATTTCTTTCATTTATGAACATAAAGTTCGTTCACACAGGAATTTTTTGCGTGTTGTTTTTTGAATTTTATTTGTTATTATTATATTGTAATGTAAATATTATATTTTTCCAATTTTCAATTCAAAAACAATTTCCATTTTGTAATGATTACTTTTACGTAATATAGAAATTTTCAGTGATTTTTTTTTCAATTTGTATGTAAGAGCCTTCTTAGTGTAAAAACAATTTTTACGTGGTATATGAATTTTGGGTCAACTATATTTTTTTATATTTGTGTATAAATGACTATCTAGTGTAATTTCTTTCTAAGATAATTTGTGTGCACTTACTATAAACTGCGCACTCACTGAATTGAGACAATATCTACTATGTTGGAAGTAAAGAATAAGTACAGTAGTGTTCCATAAGACTTTTTCATAAAAAATGTTACCTACTGATATTAGTATTTTCATTCATATATAAAATACATCAACCATTCTTATAAAAGCAATCTAGAGCAGAAGCTATGATAATTAATAGGCAGGAATAATCAGCAAGCTGATATTGGCTATTAATGAAACTACACTTTCCTAGATTTTGTATTAAAGACACTAACCGAATAAAAAGGAAACGGAGTAAACTATGTTGAAGAAAATTATCACAGTAAATGTATATACATTTTATATTCGCCCTGAATGCTCTGACCAACCAGATTTTTTCATTTTTTTTATTTGTTTACCATTTACAGTATTATAAAAAAACTGCACAATACTTTTACGGCACGGTTTCGAACTATGTTTTCATGCATTTTATAATATGAACTGCTAGAGTTTGAAATTTCAAAATTATGTATTATATTTTCTATAATTTTTTGTATTTTATCACTAATCCTAAAATCCTACGTGAAATATTATATATATATAAACATTATATCATGTCAATTGAAAATACATATCAAAAATACATATGAAAAAAATTAACCCAACAGACGAAATTTAGACGTGTAACTGCAGAAAGTTGTAAAAAATCTGAATAAGATAAGATACGCAATAATAATAATTTTAAAAAAATTATTATTTTGGTGAATAATATTGACTAGATATATTTTTGGGTGAATGTAAACGCACTACACGACATGTGTCATTGAAAAAACAGTGATTTCTTTATGGCGGTGCTGACCGCCCGGAGAGAACTAATGGGTTTATGGGGGTAAATGACAATGAATTATCCTTAAAATCATTCTCTTAAGAATTTTAAATATTGACTAAATTTTTAGCACCGAAGATGAGAAGAAAATCGTTCAGCAGTCAAAGTGTTAACTAAAGTGAACTATACCGTTCGTTCGTTCGTTCAGTAAACTGAACTAAAGAAAAGTCAGTTCATGAATAACCATCTCTAACCAGCAGCAACAATAAAAAAGGAATGGCTGTCAAATCGTGGTCAAATCTAAGTTATTAGGTGGTTATTAGAAGTAGAGAAAATGTAAACATAAAATTGATTTTCAAAAAAAAACAAGACAACATAAAAATTACAAAATATTGGTACCGTTCCTATTAATTTGGCAACCCGCTGTAAATAATCCAGAGAAAGGTAGCTACTTTTTATTAGACAGTTCCTTGGTGGCCAAATACTTTCTCTTTCCAATGTCAAAAATTTAGTGTGAATAGTATAGTGATTTTGGTGTGCCGGTGTCGAGTCTTGGTCGAGTCCGGGTCGAACTTTCGGTTTATCGGTTTGCCGCAGCGGGTGTCCGTGACACCTGAATGCAGTAAGTAAATTGTAAAATTATTTTTCTCCATTCATTCGGATTTCGCAACTTCACTTAGGTCCGTTAGATTTTTATATTAATAATAATAAATAAAATAATAATAAGATAATTAAAAAACAGGGTATATATTAATCATGGAACGAATCTTATTGGCATTTAGGTTCTTTTGATAAAGTAGGATTTTTCTATATTATGATTTGTTCAATTCAATGTTTTCACTATAATCAATAGTCGAAATGTCTATTTAAAATCTTTATATTTGGTGTAGCACTTAAACATGTAAGTTATCTGGCTACGAAGAATGTTTGTTTATTCGATTTAGCTTTGATACAGTCGCCTTGTAACGATTTATTAATTACTGTGCATATGTCACATTCTATCCAGGTCGTTATTGCAAAACTAATTATCTATCTCAAGTGTGTTTTTAGATAAATATGTATGTATATGCAAATAGGATTTAAAGTTATGAATATTCCGATAGAAATATTAATAAAGGTGTCATTGGGATTATGGCATCTTATATGTATAATATATTATAGTAGAATTGTCGCAACTTATTAGAGATCTATTTTTAGTTTATCAATTTATTGCAGTAGAATATTATCTCTTGTGTATGTAGGTAATGCGAAGAAATACTGCCAATGTAATGAATAATATTGAAAGAAACACAAGTAGGTACAGTAGCCGGCAAACATCTTGAAATTTTACGGCGTAGTGGGGTGAAGTTTGCGCATGTACTTCCACCAAAGAGACCCAAATTTTGCCTTCTGCGCATTCCCCCACTACGCCAAAGAATTTCAAGAAGTTTTCCGGCAACTGTACAGGGATTTGTATGATAATTTTATTAAAATGTTGGTTGTGCAGTAGTTTTGAACATTTTTTTTGCTTTATTTGTATTTAATTTCAAGTGAAAATGATGTACCCTGATTAATTCATTCAGTCAGGTGTCATGTTGTATAAAAAAAACAGCACAGTGTTTTTCTTAAGTGGGCAATACATTCAGCTGTTGCCGCTGCTCCTCGCTGTATTTACTCCCCAAAATACTTCTGTAGGAAAGTCAAAAGCGGTGAGATGTTGTCGCTTTATACTTACCTCGCATTCGACCTCGGATAATGGAGGATGAAGAATTAGTTGCAGCTTCAGCGCTCTGCTTCCTAAGTTTATGTAACCATGTAAATGTTTTAAAAGAAAATAGCCGTATGCCTGTGAAAAATCGCAAGACATAATAATTGCTTAGCCTGAGCCACGTGTTGATTGTGTCACACTCGGCTGCAAGCGCCTCATTAGTGGCTAGTCAGTGTTGCTATAATTCCGGCAAGTTACGAATGGACATTCGATATTAGGGTAATTGATGATAATATGTAAAATATTGAGTCAATCGAAAATACACACATGCACAAAAGATAGAATCCGCCTGTCATCTTCCCTTGTGAGTAGAATATAAGTACATACTCGTGCTGCCGATCCTTTGACTTCCGCACAAAAACTCTCCAATGAAGGAAGTGCAGGGCACCGGCAATGGCAGGAGCATGGTCAGCGCGAGTGATGTATTTACATACTCGCTCTGCCCACTTTCATGCTCACTTTTCTGCTCGCTGCCATGGAAGTGGGCTGAGTGTAATGCTCGCTTTAAAATAGGGGAATAATCCAAGATGATGGTCCTGTTGTTCATACAATGAAAATAAGTATTTCACTATATAATTTAATGTCCTGTTAATTTAATCTAACTAAAATGATCGTAATCTAAATTAAACAAACCAAACCTAATAACATAACCTAACCTAACCAAACCTAATAACCTAACCTAACCTCATATATTGCCTATGAAATGTCTAAATATGCAGTGCATTTTTCGGTATATATATATGTAATATCTTATTTAATACTTACTATTTAAACGTAAATTATCTTTCATTTTGTTATTACCACCTTCAATAATATAGTGAAATACTCATTTTCGTTGTATATGCAATAGGACCATTATCTTGGATTTAGCCTACTTGCTTTCCATTTTATATGCATATATGATAATTGGAGTGTGTATTAAAAAATGTGTGTTTCATGACTCTTGAAATAAAAATGTGTATTCCACCCCGGCAAAGATTATACAAACAAATAATTATACATAATTTTATGGCCTTTTCAGATATCCTGTTAATTTTATTAAAAGTTCAGAAGGTGTTCTTTGTTTTGTGGAAATATTTATTTCTCAATGTTGTCTTAAGGATGCATTTAAAAACATATATTGTTTATTATTATTTATTTGTTTAGTAATCTTAACAGTACAATATAATATTATACTGGCAATAATTAATGAACAAAGTAAATCAATTACAGAGATCCACAATATAAAATAAGACACAATGAAACATAATACAAAATTAGAAATGTATAAAAAAAGCTAATGGTAGTAGGAAATGAAGGAAAAAAAGGAGAGGTGGTTGGGATCAGGGTTGAGGGAGGGAAAGCTGTAAAGTGTTTATGTTGTGTGCATGCATAAATGATTGGCTTGAATGAATTTGGCAATAACAGCGAAAAATGTTTATACAGTGTTAAATAAATCAATTTTCTCTATATGATTCGCTTGCGTGGTGGATGAAATCTGTGAGTTGTTCTGGGAACGTGGAAGAGCACTGGGCTAAACTTTATTTTATGGCCTCACTCGATTTTCTTAAAAATAAGTATCCTGGCGTAGTTGAGTGCCCTGATGTCAAATCTGAAATCAAAATTTGGCGGTCGTAAGTATTTAAAAAGTTATTACTCTTTAAAGTTTGGAGATTTTCCATACGTTTTGACATTTCAATAATTTTATCTATAATATATATATGACGCGAACCATCGACAATTTTTCACCAAGATTTTTTCTTTGAATTAGACAAATTGAAAAATATTGCCTTCTCTCAGTATACGGGGGCACACTGTTACAAAAATATACATTCATATTGATGAAAATATTTTTTTTTTTTTTGAATTAGACAAATTGAAAATTTTTGCCTTTTTCCAGTATCTGAGGCACATCGGTACGAGGGGGCACAAATCCGCGGAACGCCCCCACGACTGCTTTGCCACCAAACCATAACACAAGTTAAAACCCTGACGGGCCGTAGCAGGCGAGTACCCGGGGGCACAAACCCGCGGAATGCCCCCACGATTGCTTTGCCACCAAACCATAACATAACGAGTTAAAACCCTGACGGGCCGTAGCAGGCGAGTACCCGGGGGCACAAACCCGCGGAACGCTCCCACGACTACTTTGCCACCAAACCATAACACAACGAGTTAAAACCCTGACGTGCCATAGCAGGTAAATATACGGGGGCACATTGGTACGAAAATATACATTCATTTTGAAAATATATTTCATAGTTATAAGGAAATAGGCACAAAATGATCAATTTAAAAAAAATATGTTTTATAAAAAATGAAAATGTTTATAATACATACTTTTTGTCAAATCTACGTATTTGTTATTGCAGCATGATTTTATCTTAATTATGATTCGTACCTTGCTAGAATTATTAATGATTTTTAACAAAAAAAATCTTGCTGAAAAATTGTCTATGAGACACCGTATCGAAAGCCAAAGCTTTCGATACGGTGTCTCATCCACTGCTGCTGCACAAGTTATCAGCTTTGGGAATAAGGGGGACGGCTTTGGCGTGGTTTGAAGATTATCTAAATAACAGGGTTCAGGTAGTTAAATCGGGCGATCACTGCAGCAACCTCCACAAAACATCATATGGAGTACCGCAAGGAAGTGTTTTGGGACCCACGCTCTTCCTCATATATGTCAATGAAATGTGTAACTCCAATTTAGAAAACGGTAAAATAATTTCTTTCGCAGATGACACAGTGCTTCTTTTTCAAGATGATTCCTGGGAAGATGTTTTAAAAAAGGCACAAAGTGGATTGAATCGAATAACATCATGGCTTGACAAAAATCTACTAACAGTAAATGCTTCAAAGACAAAATACATGTGTTTCTCCATCAGTAAAAGAACAGTAATAAAGCAGCCCAAAAATCTACTGATTCACACATGTCAATCAAAAGATAAACCCTGTGATTGTACTAATCTGCAGACAACGGAAGATATACGATATCTAGGTGTGTACATAGACCAGCATCTAAACTGGAGAAAACATATTTTGAATCTTACAATCCGAATAAGAAAGCTTGTTTATTTTTTCAAAGAAATTAGAGATGTACTCGACGCATCGACAAGAAGAATAGTATACTATGCACTGTGTCACTCACTCATTAATTATGCAACTGTCAGTTGGGGTGGTGCAGCTTGTACTATATTAGATTCATTAAGCAAAGCCCAGAAAATGGTATTGAGAGTTCTTCATAAAAAGCCATTTCGTTTTCATTCAGAAGAACTTTTCAGAGAATGTCACGTCCTGGACATCAATCAAACATAACACTTTAAAATATTTTTTCCGACATAAACAAGATCACCAATAAATAACTCACTCACACTCAACAAGGGCACAGGTGAACTGCGACTATCTTGTACCAAAATTCACAAAAACATTTTCACAAAGATTTCACCTCTTCCAAGCACCAAAAACATTCAATACTCTTAACACTAAACTTAAAACATGTAGCCATAGTCTCGCGTATTTTTCTTCTAAAGTGAAACTCTGGCTGCATGAAAAGGGAAGGAAGCATGCCCAAAACCTATTAAAAGCCATCATATAAACTAAATTTAAAATATACTATTCCTACAAGAACATTTACTGTCACTTACTGTCTTACTGTTATCTTTTTAAATACTTTTAATTGTTTTATTTTATTTTATTTTATTAATATCATATTCAGATCATTTTTTTTCCTTTGTCTATAATATAATTAATTAACACCATTATTAAATTGTAAACATTTAATTATTACTATTACTTAATTTTAATTGGCAATAAGATTGATTCACTACTGTTATGTAAATAATAAATATTCTTGAACATTATACTACTGGAAGAGCACTGTCTGCTATAATACAGTAAATTACTAGTGTAGCAGGCAGGGAGTCAAATCAATTTAGTGTTTACTTGCTGCCAATAGACTCAGCAACAATGAAAAAAAGCTTAATTTAATTTTGTAAACACTGTAAACATTTGTAACATTGAATAAACATTTGAATTTGAATTTGAATTAAAATAGACATACTTTCAACGAATGCTCCGAAAGGAATATTAAAGATCACTTACTCTAATTTGTACGAGGAAGTCTCTGAGATGATCTTTAAAAGCTATGATATCCTGGTTTAGGTTAAACAATCCTTGAACTGTGATCTTTATCTGACCGTCGCTGAGATGTGGAAAGGCGTTCTTTAGTAGAGTAGCCACATATTCCTGAAAAATAAAACATTCAATACAAATTAGTGGGCATGTCCTTTTTCCTTGGAAACATTCTAATTTAATAAATATATCAAAAGGAGTTAAAGATTAGTTAAATTGCCTCACATTATACAAATAGATTTTATTGATCCGAGCGCAGGTCTCACCGCAACATCCATCACGGTACTGCACAATTTGAAATTCGGCAGTAAAATCATTTCAAAGTATTCTAAAAATCCTTATCCAAGAAAAAATTAATAATATAATGAATGGGCTATTTGAGATTAATGAATTTCATATGACGCCTTCTGAACCGCTCATTCGTAGCATCAAGGTTTGTCCTTTGTGACTGAGCATTTGGAAAGCATTTAAAACATTACGACCTAATCGTATTTCGCGGTGAAACAAAAACTATCCAACAGCGTCTTCACCGTAAGATGGTTAGACGCAACTGTACGAGACTTATGGGGCTTCCTAGACAAAGTCTTTTCATCATTGGTGTGAAGTATAGAAAGGTCACCAGAGAGATTATCTAATCCCTTGTCATATTGATTATATTTGGCTGCAGCTTATCAAGTTGTCAACACCGAGAGGAAGAATTTGCAAACTGAATAAATGTAGCTGTGGAGAACGTACATAAATCTAGCTAGATAAAGTCATGTATTCACTAGGGGACAAATCGCAAAACATTCCGCGCCGCATGTCGCGTCAACATCTACGCTCATGTTTCGGGGACAATGACGCGGTTATTTGACGTGTACACGCCGGGACTCACATATCACTTGTCACGTGTCGCCCGATGAGGTTATGATGACAGCTGCGTATCTATTTATTTTAACGAGTTTATCGAAACATAAGAGGAGAAAAATGTGGTGGGTGCGAAATTATTTACTGCAAAGTGAAAGAAGGATGGATCTTCTATGAGATCTTCGAATGTCTGACGGATCTTTTGTCAGTTTCACTCGAATGACAACAACTGATTTTGACAATTTATTACAAATAATCGGGCCTTCCACAACCAAGCAATACAATATTAAGGAACGCTGTTGGCCCTCACATCATTTTATTTTTATATTCACGGTTTGAAGTGTCCCACCAAATCGTACAGCTTTGGTAGAGCGTGATGAGTTGGATTCGTTTCCCCACACTGTCATGTCAGACATACAGCGCATGCGCATTCACTTGTAAACATACCACGTGGTACTGACGCGCCGCGTAATGTCGCAGTGAGCTAGCTCGGGTACCGTGCGCATGGCAACATCGCCACGGCACGTAGAAATGCCGCGCTATGTTCTGCGCAATGTCACGGTACAGTGCACGACGTTGCAACGTCACGGACTCTATTGGACAATTCAATTCGGTTGAGGGACAATTCGTCCTCTAGTGAATACATGGCTTAATATCAACATTGGCAATCACTATTTGGAGTGCGCCGGTAATTGACAATAGTCTTGAAATTGGAAAAGTTTAAAAGTGGTGCGTGAAGGACAATGGGTGTAAGAAGTGTCATTGCTCATCTATTGCATCAATGCAACTATTACTATACCTGAATATAGAGCGTGTTGTTAGCGTGGTGCGGGCCCAGAGGAACGGTGATCCGCCCGGCCTCCACCAGAGAGAAGAGGTATGCGAGGATGGTAGCGTGCATGGTGATGCCGGCCGAGTGAGAAGTGTCCGTCACCACGCTGAAAATATGCTGCAGAATATCGCACAAGTAGGTCTGGTAGAAGCTCTGCGCCGCCATAGGATGCTGTTCCACATTCTGCAGCAGCCGATATAGAATGTTGAGGCCCGTGTCCGCCACATTTCTCATTGTGTGCTTGAAGGCCCAGATTATGGAGTCCAGTACCAGCTTGAACTGCGCGGGCGGTATGCTCAGGAAGGCCTCGAAGCAGTGCGTCGTAACCGCCTGCAGGAGCAAGTAGAAATTGGTTCTGTGCTCCGGATATTCCTCGAAATCTTTGTTAATCATCTCCAAGGTGCATTCAAACACAGCATCGAAGATCTTGGGGATCTCCGAAGTGATGTCTCCTTCTAGTTTGTCCACGATGGTTGTCATAGCGGCCAGC
Source organism: Agrypnia vestita (assembly GCA_016648135.1). Classification (NCBI taxonomy): domain Eukaryota; kingdom Metazoa; phylum Arthropoda; class Insecta; order Trichoptera; family Phryganeidae; genus Agrypnia; species Agrypnia vestita. The sequence continues at coordinate 165,976 of JADDOH010002737.1, forward strand.
ACTTCGGGTTCTCGAGCCACAGGGACAGCCGTGCGCTGATAATCCAGCAAAACGGCATCTAGCAGAGGAGGAATGAAACTTTCCATCACCATTGCGTGATCGTTGGATCGAGACACCCAGCCTGATATGAGTTTTAATGTCTCTTTCTTCACAATCCTCATGTTCTTGATCAATGGCTGCTTGGCTACAACTTCTCCGTTTAGTGCGATGGCGTGGCTGATATTCTCCGACATGACCTTGTAAACGTTTAACATGTCCAGGTAGATACGTCCGAGCTGCACCACGTATGGATGGCCCAGAGCGTTGCAGGCTCGCACATTTGTTTTGAGAATACTCACCAGCTGTTTGACAGCATCCGGGTCCATGAGTATGTGCACGTTTCTGGACGCTTGCGATATAATGTCATCCCAGACTTGGTTGGGTAACATCATATACTTCTCGATGAGCCGCTCTTGAGCCACTTGGTCCACCTGCGCGCTGATCATATAACCCACCGCCTCGTAGAAAGTGTGCACCTGCTGCGTTTGCAGATCACAAATGATGGAACTAATTGTGGACAATATTTCTTCTATGAAGGGACATACCTCTCCGGGCTGCAAAGTGACAAAGAACCTCCGACACTTGAGAGATATCTTGATAAATGTATCGCAGGCCATGTCTTGCACTCCGTCGTGGGTTTCGTGCATGAACTCAAACAACTTGTTAACGACAGTCTTGAGAAACCTCCAGTGGCAACGCAGGAAGCGGGGATACTGGCCCACGACGTACATGATGTCGCTGGCTATGATGGCCTTATTATCCTTGCCCTTCTTTTGCTCGCACAGTCCCAGCAGATCCTTGATAACCGTCACTAAAAATCTCTTCTCATCTTCCTCCATCATAGCCCCCGATATAGACCCGATGGCCCAGCAAAGGGTGTTAAGATTTTTCCACGACCACTCTGAGCCGTTCACTTGATTCTGCAGTTTCTCAGTCATGATTCTCTCGGTATCAGCGTAATCTAAATGAGTCAAATAAACTAAAGTTTCACGCATGTTTTTGTATAAATTGATGGAATCGGTGTCTTTCATAAATTCTCTCACAACTTCGCCGTTTTCATTCTCAACCACGAGTACCTCCTCGGGCTTGGCCATTCGCGATATCATAATATAACGGACTTTGCTGAGAACATCAGCATACAGCTGGCGACGAGCTACCCCTCCCTTGGCATTATGCAGAGGCGTATTTACTGCGTAGGAACCCTCTTTGTACAAGTTGACTGCCAGAATATTCCAGTACTCGAGACAGATCTTGAATACCTCCACTTCTTCCACCTTGGAGATGAGCACCAGATAGTTTAGGGCATTGATGAGGGTATTGTTGAGACCCTTGCGCTCGATAAGGGAACCGTGAGCCTTGAGGTACGTGCACAGGAACATAGCGAGGTTTTGAATGAACTGCTGTTCCTGGTCTCGCCCGGTCGCATACGCATCCCGGATGTTGGTGGCGAGCGGTAGCATGACTTCCAGCTGTTCCATGCTCTGAACCAACAACGCCACGAACATGTCGTCGTAGTTGCTCACTTCGACGCCGGCTATTTCCATCAAACAATTCAAAGTCACATTTCTAAACATGGGAACGTTTAAGAATTTAAATATGAGTGTACTTATTAACTTTGTTTCAAAAATATACCCCAGCGGCACCCAGTTGAGAAAGCGCAACAGCGTACTGAGGGTGGCCTCCACCAGCGGCGCGTTCTGCGAGTTCTCCAGCACAAACTGGCACAGCGTGTAGATCTCACTGAACTGCGCGCACATCGTGTCCTTGAGGTGCTTAGCCTTGGTCTGGGTCACCTGTCCCGTACTGAACACAAACACTTCCTCGCTGAGCAGCTTGAGGATGACCATGTTATTCTGACAGAGGCTCTCATTGGTTTTAGAAGCTCCGACAATGTCGCTGATGAATGATTCCCAGTTTTTAGGCCACTCTCTCTTTAATACTTGAACCAGTATCATATTTAACTTCTTAAGGTATACTTTGTTGTTTTCCATGGTCACTGGGTCGGACGATGTTTTGATGATTAATCCTACGATGTATTTTTTTATCCCCTCGCACTGGTTTCTAGGCAGCACCTTCCACCGTGTCTGTATGACCTGTTCCAGGATTTGTAGTGCGTAATACTTGGTCTCCTGGTTCTGCGAGTACTCGAGGATAGTGTCCACGCGCGTCCAGGCGTCGGGGTGCTCCTTGAGGGTGGTCAGGATGTCCTGCGCCACTCTCTGCTGCTCCCCCACAGTGGTGTACAAACACCCTACAATGTTGTCCAACAGACCAATGTCAAGTTTCTGATTAAAGTCCAGTAACTTGGACGCCTGGTCCAACATAGCCGCCATCTTCACGGTCCGATGTGATTCGTTTTACGGGATAATCAAATTTGCTATGGATACACAACACAGCTCATTCGTTCTAAACGCGATCATTCCTCTCCTAATGCAACACTGAAACAAAACAATATCGGAATAATGTAAAAGCTTGTCATAATTCATATAATTGCGAACGAAATTTATTAAAAATTCTGAAAATTCTGCTAAAATTTAACAAAAGCGTTTGTCGCAATGGACGACCTAACCTACAATCGAGTTATCAGCGGCAAATATCAATGTTTTGGCTTGCATATTCAGATAGACTGTAAACTTGAGGATGCATATGTGCTGTTTGACACTACGACAATAAGAAAATGTTTGGATTTAAAGGAAAAACATGTCAAACGCAATATCCACACCCCGAGCAGTACACTTAAATAAAACACAATTTTAGGAATACTGTACCCGTCAAACAAACACAGACAGATTCAGAGTAAAGTTATTCAAAGTACGGAACATTTTATGTAAAAAAAATACCTTGAAAACAATACTGAAAGGCTTACTTTGGTATTTTTCATCTGCGGCGCAGTCACTCGCACTATCTTACATACAAGGCAACCGTTGTTTTCCTAAACTTCAGCAAATACAGGCATAATCAAGACCAATCAAGAGGTAGATGAAAATACCTACGCTTGAACCATAGACATTAAAATGACGTAAGCAGGCATGTTTAAGAGACGTTACAATTTGTTTCCCACACGTTTCTCTTCATATAGTTAAGATGACCGAATTCCACCAATCGTGCGAGTCCATAATTCCATACGATTGGTCGAATGATAGCCATGTTGGTATGTTTTGTAAGCTGTTTGGATATGACAATAGTCCACCATAGTACAGATTATTAATAATAGGGCATATTTGAACACATCATTCTTTAGGTTCCTGAAATAAATAAGATACACACACGCATAATTTGAAATTAAATATTTACTTTTAATATCGTAATCAATGTTCTGTATCTTGGACAGAAAATATTTAATATTTAAGTATGTTCAGTGAGAGATTTGGCTAAGGACTCCATAAATAACTACCTAAGGTTAACGCGCGTATGACGTGCTGTTTGTGTACCTTAGGTAGTAATATAATTAAAGCTAACTGGAAAATCCAAATACAAATGAATCACGTTTTTATAGTATTTTGATTAAATTTTGTTTGGATTTAGAAAAGGTCAGTATTAAGGATTATATTTAACATGTCGTCGCTGTATACATAATTAATCCTACGTGAAGTTTTAGTACATTCTGAGATAAACGAATAAAACTGTTTTAAAAATTGCACGGACTAGATTTTTTTTAAATATTTTAAATAATTAGTAGACAGACTTTCCAGATGAACGGCAATGTTTTTTTTTTAGTATATCTCCATTATTTATATGAAAAATTGACAAATTAATTCGTTCATCTCAGAATGTACCAAACGGCACATAGGATTTATTATATAATATAATATACAGCGGCGATATAAAGTACCTACCCTATACTTTTGGAAATATTCGGGTGCATTTTAATTAAAGAATAATTATTTATTTCAATATGTAAATATAACAATTTAGGTTGTACATTACAGTATTTCTGTATCTATAAAAGATAATAATGTAGCGTACATCAACAATACAGGAATTTTTACATTAATAGAAAAAATAATAAATCATTACGCTACGGCGCATTTATACTAGGGATGGCATTTTAACCGGTTACACAATAATTATGTGGCGGTACCTGTCCGACTCTGCGCCGGCCGACCCAGCAATTTATTTACTTTAACAAAATAAAATTGCCGCGCCGGTAAAGATACTAGAACAAAGGAGTCGAACTGGAGAGACAGGCGAACGCTACCATATTTGAGATTGTATCATATCGGTAGCTGATTTTTCGTAATTTGATAGGCAACCATTGGCTCTAGACACCAGTTATATCTCAGTTACCAATCATCAATACAATCTTCTGATTTTTCTGCCATTATTCTACGACGTTTCGGATCCCATTGTAGGGTCCATCATCAGGGCTATGAGTATAAGTGTGCTAGGGCTGTACAGGGTACAGACTGTGCAGTGTGGTAGTGATGGTTAAACTGTTATTTTAACTGGTTATTTTCGGTACAGTTATTTGGGACTTGTATCCGATTATATGCATGATTCATAACTAAAATATAAATGTTATCTATTACTGATGGTTACCCGCTGAATTGCAAGAAAAAAAAACATTTGCCAATCATCAACGCAATCAGATACAAATCTCAAATAGCGTTTAGTGTGTCACCAGTTAAAACACCATCGCTAATGTGTGACATGGCTGGTGTGTACAACACAACGGCCCTGATGATGGAACCTGCAATGGAATCCGAAACGTCGGCCAGAAAGGTAACTCAAACCTGAAGATTATGGATTAACCTAACCTAGCAATGCTATTAATCAGATAAAAATCTCAAATAGTAGAACCACGAGTAATCGATTAATATAATAGTTTGACCAACACTAATCCAAATATGTCTTAAATGAACTATCTTATGAAAGTGGGTCTCGTCACTACTGAAAAAAGTTGACCTCGCATGCATTCGGTTCAACATTTCTTGGGAGCTATTCATGCGGTTTTCATGGTCAGGAGGTTTCAACTCTTGGACAATCATAATCTTGTAAGGGTGGAATGATAAGTCTTGATGCAAAATCCTCCTTAGTGAGCGGTCAGCAATGCCCAATGCAATTGCATAATTGCGCCGAGGTGACAGTTCAATAGCTTCTCTCACTCTCGTTAAATTTTCGGGTGTTCTTACGGTTTTGGGTCTTCCTAAATCCCTAGGTCTTAGCATGTTCCTTAGTTCCTTCTAATGTATCCCCCAAGTCACAATTAAATTACTGTAAGTGACGGTATCACGACGTGCAAGATTGAAGTGCAGCCGAAAGTCCCGCTGGGTGGCGATGACGAAACAGCCATTTTCAAGAAACGTTCGGACGGCAAAGCCCCCATGTTGTTTGGACCAAACCATGGCAGTGACTGAAAACGGTAAGACCCTCCCGATACAATGAGACTACTCCCAGGTTCCTACCCCCACCACATGGGATGTTCCGGTCTTACAAAACTGTACTGTCTGTTTTGCCGCACCCGGTATTTATAAATAAAACTAAGTAATTATTTATATTAATAAATAAAGGTATACGCGAGGGTCCCAAAGACAGTAGTTCAAAGGGAGCTTATGGTTAAGAGACATCACTAAGAACCCAAAGTCTTCTGAGGCCGTCATCTATTTCTGGTGCCTGGTCATATATATTTCTCATTTTTCTCTTTATAAACTCACTTGTTCAAGATCCACCTAGGCTACCCATTTTTAATGTAATGTTTACTATGCTCAGCTGATTTTTAAATTTAATTCATTTTTCCTCATCATAAACGTACTTCTACCTATGTGCCTTAGCGATCTCATTTCCACTGTATTTAATTTACTATTATCGTTCCTCTCCAACTCCAGGCTACACTTACAAATGTCTTTGTTGCTAATATTTTCCAGTGTAAGATGTAGTTGCACCTTATAAAGGAAGATCTAGTTTTGCTGGGTTAAAATATTCCAGCTGTTTCGGGCCGCAGTAAACAAAGTCCGCATAGCCAACATTATAGCCAACGTCCGGTAAACGGACAGGGCACGAGAAGAAGAAGAAGACAATATTCCATGATTCATGGAGTTTTAGTCCACATCTTCAAGGTGTTGAGGATCCATGGACATGAAGCATACGTCCAAAAACAAAAGTTTTATTTTAACAATATTTTTGTATGAAAGTATGTTCTAAGAACATAGTTACTGGATTTGGGATGATTAATTAATTAATTAGAGGGGTGATTAATTAATTAATTAAGGATAAATTTGGGTCGCAATCCTAGGATTGGTCTGAAACATGCACTCCATTTCTCCACTCCTCTCTGTCACCTGACAGCCTCTTCATTTCTTGGTAGGTGCTACAGCGCACATCTCCGATAATCTGGTCTATGTAGCTAAATCTCGGGCGGCCTCTACGATTGTTGCCATCAACATTTCCCTCGACGATGGTAAAAAGCAGGCCTGGATGCTTTATATTATGACCTATCCAAATTGTTCGTTGTTGGACGATTCTGTTCAGGAGCCGCTTCTTTTCGCCCACCCTGCTCAACACCTCATCGTTTCGGATATGTTCTGACCAATGGATCCTCGCCATGCGCCTATAACCTCATCTCAAAGGCCGCTAGCCTCCCGGACATGCTCTGGTCGATGGTCCATGTTTCGCTGCCATACATCAGCACACTCCAGACAAGAGTTTTAATCAAGTTCTTCCTAACCTTTAAATCAATGTTGGGAGATTCAAGGATCTTGGATTGTTTAAAAGGTTTTTTTAAAAAGATTTGTTAAAAGCGACTCGTATTCTGCTTATGATGTCTGCCTCTGAGCGGCCATCTTGGGAAATTCTTCTACCCGAATATGTGAATTATTTCACTTCTTTGATAGCGACACCACTCAAAATAACATTTATCGATATCTCTTCTCTTCCAACAACCATGCACTTTGTTTTAGCTCTTTTTTAACAAACAGACCATCAACAGGTCTTCTAGTTTGAGTTTTCTGGGATATTCTGCTGTGTTTCTGACATGTCAACATTGACCAGAAAAGGCGTAGAAACACCGCAGACTATCCCCAGCAAACTCAAACCAGAAGATTATGAAGGGCCGTAAAAACCTAAGAACATTTTCATCGGCGGGTCATAATTGACCCTGATAGATAGTTCTTAGTGCTAAAGCTTGATTGAGAAATCTTGGATCCCGAATACAAACCTTATAATAGTGTAAATTGGAGTACGAGGGAGGGCATCCATGTCGCGAAACAGAAGTTGCCAGGGTGTAAATTTATTAAACAATGCATAATATACAGAGCCTTCGGTGACCCGTGTCGGAGCCTTTAATAGAAATTTGATCGGGCATCACTAAAGAAACAAACCAGTAATGGCGGCCACTCTATCTGGAGTCCTGTCAAACGGTAATATTGGTCAATTATTTGATTTTTCTGCTTCGCAAAACTTTAAAATTACATTGGCAATCGTTCTTGCATCACCTGCAAGGTGTTGCAAGACTGTTTTGGACATAATTTAGTGTATATTGGAAATCAAGATGTCACAGCTCACGCGTAAATACGAAATTGAGCTGAATGACAGGACGAGGGGTTACCGCCGGGTGCGGGCGGGGCGGGTTTTATTTCCAAACTCGCCACACGCCATTTTAGTTAGGCAAGCTCTAGTAATGGACACAGAATGTGAATAAAAATAAAACAAATGGGTGGTTTTGAAATAATTTGTATAATTATATTTATTTGGCTCACCTCAGCTCCCATGTACACCTGTCAAAGGAAATCTGGTGACACTTGAAACTGGTGGTTTGTTACACATTGGTATGAAAAAAAATCTTTGGCTTTTCAAAAAATACAAAAAAAAATTAATACACATTGGATTCTATCACATTTTTAGACTGGTACATCACAAGTAATATTTTGGTAATTTTCATCAACTTCACTCGCTATAACCGTAACAACATAACGTAGTACATTTCAATTTTCGATAAATGCTGCCATAGACAGAGGTAAAATAAAATAAACATAAATTTATTTCCTGAACAAATTCAGAATATATATATTGGTTTCCTACAACTATATATGTAATAAAACTATACATGTTTGATCGACAAATTTCTTATTCTTCCAAGGCGGCCAGCGCCGTTTACACCGTGTTCACACTTTGCAATCCCAGAAAAAATATCATTTGTTAGTTTGTAAAAAAAGTATGTCATATTTCAGACACGTATCATAACCACCTATGCATAGAATATGTTTTTCTGTTTCGCATCGCCCTATTATTATTGTAGTTACCTACACACTTTGTATTTTATTTCACATACAGATGGCGTTATTTTGTTATGTGATACCTGAATTTAAAATATGTACTCCTATAAAATGTTACCCAGTTTTGTGTCGCATTTTGTGGGATGCTTCCGTAAAAACATATTCTATGTTAAAGGAATGAGCAATTCAAAAATGCCAAAAATAAACTCAAAACAAATAGTATAGCCGCAAGTCTCAGGTTTTTATGGCTGCTTAGAATCTGACGGACGGTTTTCTGGGCTATTCTGGTTTGTATTTATTACCTCTTTAGCTGATTTTCTAGGATTCATTGAAGAATCCTGTCAAAGCTAGTGTCTCTCGAGTGATTTGTTGAATTTCAATCATCACATTGCGTTCAGCGACGATAACTGCGATAATGAACACTATAACCGGCTTCCAAACGTGAACAATGGTGATGTATACTCAGAAGTCCACAAAATACTAAACGCAAGAAAAAATTGTTAAAATATCATTGGAAACATTGACATCAAATATTTACTTCAAACTGCATTTCAATATTGTCTATCAATGACACATTCTTTGCTCTATCCCTCAATGACAAATTTATCGATGACAGACATTGATCGGAGAAGTCTATTGGCAAAGAAAAACCTTAGGTTCATATCTTATTATTAATTCATTTTTATACAGGGTTCCTGTGAATGAATTGTGTAATTAACTGATTAGTAAAAATGTATATGTGCACAAATAACAGGGCAGCATGTATCACAATGGTGGTTTAAAAAATATATATTTTGGAAAACACCATCGATATTAACAACTATCTGGATATATGTACTCGAGAATTTGTTTTCGATGTATGAATGGTTGAATCAAATTACGCACTAAGTACCATGACCGACAAGCTGAGAAAAACAAGATAATGTGAATAAAAATGACATATATAAGTTATGAGATTTTTTTTGAAAAATCTATACTATACATCCTACCTGTCTTTTCTACATAAAAACTAGAAGAAAAAGTCTTCTGTGTTCCCTGTAATTAAGTTGCAAAATATGCATTTCAAACAACTCCCACGTACCCAGCGCTCTTTCCTATGAAAGGCACTAAGTTCAACATCTCTGAAGTTTATTTAACATTAGGTAAGTACCCCGAGCATATTTAAACAGTATCCCTTGTTCGTAACAAAATACCGGCATGAATATTAATTTCAAAACACAAAATAAATCATACCTCATTTACTGGTGGATTTTTTGCTGGAACGATATTCTGAGTTATTGATGTATATTGCAGACCTTGTGTTTTTCTTCTTTTATTTGTATTATATTTTTTATAACACCTTTTCCTTGTTGTTTGTATGGGGAGCTCACGCGACGCGCACCCTACTTGGTCAGCCATTTTCATACAATCCGAAGTTAGCGGACCGTGGCACTTAGTGCCGTTTTTAAAATAATATGCCGTGGTACTTGGCGAAGTCGCGATATTCAAGCGAGCATAACGGCTAAATGCAACATTGCAGGAACATAATGCATTACTGGGGTTAGTGGCGATGTCGTATAGAACCAAGCTGCATACTTAGTTTGAAAAATTAAATTTTGGTACTTAGTGCCTAATTTATTGCAACCATATTCATATGTATTCAAGAATTGATGAAATCAATCGTGGCACAATTTCCTTATTGCACAAAACGAACCGCTTGTCTTATTCTGACCTTGCTATCTTTTGTATTTTGACAAAACTTTATTTACATTATGAAAAAAAATCTAATTTAAATTTCCATCCGGCCCTGGTAACCGCGTACATAAGAACGAACACTAATTGTTTTGCGTCTATGTGTATAAAAGTTATTTAATAAAACAACAATAACTGAAATTTGATATTGGGAAATCAGTTTTCACTATTTTTAATTTACCTATCAAATAATTTAAAATTAGACCTACTTTGAACATTTTGTAAAATAATATAACAATAAGAATCGTGTAAAATGAATTCCGTTATTATATCATACCTCTGAAAGTAAACAAAGAAAGCACCACTTCTTGAAGCTTCCTCCAACTATCGTAAAACATTATTGTCACAAAATGTCAACAAAATAATGACACGCGATTTAAGCGGCAATGCATTATACAAGACAATTACACATACAAAATATGTTATTAGACATGTTAAATCTATTTTTAATTTACAACTTGTTAACATCGAAAGCAATATGACCTTCCCTGGCAACTAATGTGAGACATAACTTTGTGCTGTCCTTAACATTAAACTGTTACCCTAAGAATAAACACTGTTTTCTCCTATCTTACGCCTTACATAGTTTTACATTATTGAGCTGCGGACTAAATATTTGAAAAAGCTTTCTTTCAGTTTCTGATTTATACGAGACGACACTTTCACCAATAAACTACACCACAAGCATTCAACCGTATAGTTGCCATAATAAATATTACATTTTAGGACTCTGAATATCAAATAGAGTTTATTTACAATGAGCGAGATGTGTACACATTAATCTGAATATTATTTTCCCTGTACAAGTTCCGCAACTTTGTCCCTGCTATCCGAAAACGGCATCATATTTACACGTAAAGAAGTCGATCTACGGAGATGATGATTATTATTTGTATAATGTAATTACAAAAAATATCCGAGGTATCCACGATCAAATGATTAGAGGCACTGAAGTACAGCACATAGCTGATCTTGTGTGTGTTTGACAGACCGTAAGTTCTAGATAGATCAGTGCAATGGAAGGTGCAGTTGCGAATTTATAATAAGATGTGGCCGTGGCTGATGACTTAGGCCCGGTTGTTTCAAGTTGAATTAAAATAAAAGTTCGTTTAAAGCGTAGATTTTTACGGATTGGTGGAGAATGCAAAAATGTATGCTTTAAACAAACTTTTACTTTAATTCGACTTGAAACAACCGGCTCTTAGTCGTTAAATCCGATAAATTTGTGGATTTAGACAGAATCATTTCAGTCTTACTATATTAATTTGTTACTAAATACGTATATAGTAAATTAGGTTTTTAATTATCGTGGAACGAAAATCAATTAATGTCAGTTCACATATACTAGAACAACGGAGAAATCCCAGCTGTAGTGTTACAGTGAAAATATGACATTGACATTCTAAAAAATAAAAATAAACCACCATATTACAGTAAAACCCCACTAATTCGAAATTTGTCATAATTTGAAATTTTTAAAACCCACATGTCCCAAAATGTTAATTTCATAGTATGTACATAGATAAACCCCGATATTTTGAAAACCCCGGTATTCGGAATTCGAAATAATTTTTAGCCCATGGCACCACAAATTAAGTAGTATAATTCAATTTTTTTTTAACAAGTTATAATGCATGTGGCTTTTTGATGTGAGGTTCGCTTTATACCTTCTGGAATCTACTTTATCTATACATATTATGTATCACAATCCCTCAAATTGGGGAATCCTATACATGCTTTCTTTGACTGGCTGCCTAGATATGCGCGGACGTCCTTTGTTTGCGCTAATTCCTCGTACTTTACACGTTTAAAAAGGTTTTTCACTTTTAAAATCATTAAATTTTTCTTTGGTTTGGGTTGTTAAAGGTTTAATTTTATTTGTAAGAAGTTATTACCGAGTTATCTTATTATTTCACGGGTTTGTGGACAGATGTATTTCTAATAACTGAACTGTGTGTTGATCTGAGTCAGAAAAATCAAAATTTTCAAATCGAATGAAGTTTGAAGAAACCTTCCATAGATTCAAAGATAACTAAACATTTTCGATTACGACTATCCAGACGTTATGAAATGGAAAAAATATTTCTTTTTTTGCAAGAACAGAAAATATGTCAAAATCGGGTACTTAGTAAAAGAAATGTGCAATCTTTTTTCGAAACGATTTCTTGAAATATGTAAAAATTTCACAAAATTATTTACTTTTTTCATGAGTTTTACGATTTTTGGCAATCGCAAGGCGATTTTTTTCTTTGTTACCAAGAATTTCAAATTAATGGTGTTCCACATAACTCAAAATATCTTTTTTGGGTCGCTTGAAATTCGAATTAACGAGATCCTACTGTATATATATGGTACACTTCTATGTACATTTGGCTTTTACAAATATAGGCAGAGACGATTTCTCTCATCTTATGGTGTATGAGTTGTCGCGTGATGAGAGATGCATGTCTCCCGGGAAGTTGAGATACATCACACCTGTTACGCCGCATTTTCTAATGTAAGGATACAATAAATCAATTACAATTGTACATGGATTTGTCTGGGATCCCCGCTGGGTTTGAAAATTAGGCCTTTATTTGGAAATACTTCTAGTTCATAAAGTTTGCAACTTGTTGCGAGCGAGCTATCTACGCCTAAATATCCTATTGTCATTAAATTGTACACAAATATTATCTCTCTTAAACGGTAACATTACGTTTCATTTGTACATTATCCAGTGATTATAATACATAATTATAAAGATTACACATTAAATAGTAAAATGATACTATTATATATAGATAATATAAAATTTAAAACATCTGTAAAATTATACAGAAAATTTCATATTGCCGGCATAACTGCGCGGGATTATCCAATAATTTGTTTTTAAGCATTAGTCGTTGCCTGAAACAGCGTGATAACTGAGTAACCTCTTAGCTGACTTAGTTTTTATTAGTAAAATGTGCACGGAGGAGTGAGTTTGGCTATCTTAAGGCTGATTTGGCATTATATTTCAAAAGGTTATTAGATAGCGTATGTGTTGTCCGTATCCGTCACGGCAAAAATAAATATATACGGGAATAAGATTCGCAGGCGTGGCCAAATTTTTGCCATACGCCATTTGGACAAATTTTATTTTTAAAATTATTTAGAGATTAATCAATTTAAGTACACTAGACATGGTTATGTCTATGAACGTATTGCGTACACACTAGTAGATTGATGAAATATGATTAGTTATTGTAAAAACAGAGAGAGCTTTAAGATGAAAAATATTTGTTATTATACCAGACAAAAGAAGATCATGTTTAGAAGCTGAGAGGAATTTTTTGATCAATTCTATCTTATCTTTTAATAATCAATTATAGATGCACAGTTAACTGTAATGTTAATCTTTCTTCTGAGTTTAATGGTCCATTGATACAAGCACAATTATATTGGTAAGGCGTCTTTATAAACACCTATTTATTTATGTGTAAGACAGTATCAGAGAATTCATTAGATGGTGAGGTGATTAAGAGCAAAGGAGCCACTATCCAATAGACTAAATAAAAAATGTGTAACTGATTTTAAAGCCAGAGAGGACATTTTAAAATGAATATGCTTTTGATACAATGCTTTTAAAAATTGTGAAATTGGCTTCTAATCCCCCTCATATGCCCCCCTGGAAGCAACGATTTGAGTAAATCGGGGGAGTGCAATCATAACAGTTTTCTACGTTAACCTTGGATCTGCCACTAATCTTCCATCGTTCACTTCACTATATGCGCCATTGTATAGATAGCATTTTAGTAAAAGTATATCATGATTTTTGATTTCATTACACAATGTAACACAACTGTACTTTTTGGGAAAATGCTACTTTAATCAACTGAAGAATATGATTATTACACATAGATATTATCCCGTTCTCAATTAAACAAAACTATATAGGATACAGATGATAAATCATGAGATTGTGGTCTATAAAGTAACTGGCAATCCCCCCCCTTTGATTAGAATATTTTGAATGAATGATTTTTAAATTTAAAAAATAAATTCCTCAACTGTCAAAACAGATTGCTGGTACCGTAATAAAAAATAAGCAGAACTAATATAGGTACATATAAATATTAAATTTCTACAACACATAGCTAGTACATGCAACAATGTACACATGTATACACTTGTATGTATATAATACACATTTAACAATCATGATATCATAGAGTAACAAATATTATCAATATTCTCTAATAGTCAATGGGCAATTCCTTCGCAGTATTTTATTCCTAGATATATGTACATTACGACAATAATTTTACACAATCAATGCGAGTCAATGGGGAGAAAATAATAGTATTTGAAGAGTTTTTGCGGGAACGTGGGAAGAGATTGTTTAAATGCTATTGCAATAAAAGTAGAATGGTTCGCTTAGAAACCTAATCTCGTTAACTTAAATTTTAATATCTTTGGAGTTATCTTTGATTCGTTATTTGTGAGGCCTCAGAAGCTGTAAAATATTCGTTGTTCTCCGTGTGCTGCGCTCTCCATCTCCGGCGGGTGTCCTTCGCCCGGCAGGTTATGCTCCGACCCGCCCCACCGTCGCTGGGCGCGCTAGAGCAGTCAGTCATGCCGGGTCTTCCTGGAACCCTCTGTGTCTACTTTGTTCCCTAAAGCCACAGATTTCAAAGCGCCCGTTTTAATTAAGTCTATGGTGATGTACTCGATTGCCAGCGTGCTCGGACTGCTCGGTGGCAACGGTTGAGGTTGCGCAATGTCTCCTTCAGATCCTGTTTTCGAGCTATGCAGGTCTAGGATGGCATATTTAACTTTGGGGTGGCCGTCTTCGGAAACCGGAGGTGCGTCGAGGGACATTCCTCGTGTGGGCTTATTGCGCTGCCGGGTGAGAAGTCTCGGATCATAGTTTACTTCGGTGAGTTCCAAATTGACATAACTGTGTTTTTTATTATCTAATTCCAACCTATCTGCTAGAGCAAAACTAAAATCGGTGCGCTTGGATGATGGAGCTGTACTCGCGGGTGTTTGGGGATTGTGCGAACAGTGGCGGAGAGAAGTGCCAACCTCTTCTCTGATTGCCGAAAGAGCGGCGGCTGTTTCTCCAGGAGCTAGATTCATGTATAATCTTTGATCTGGCTCACGTTCCATGGCGAGGGTGGCATAATGCTCGCTAGCGGTACTGTGCGTGGGTGACAGAGGGACTCCCACATCAGCCTGCGCACCGGCCGCACACAAATCTTCAATATCCGCCGAGCTGTCGTCATCACCTTGCGTATACTGCCTGTTCTGTAGAGAATGTCTCAGGGTTGCCAAATCCGTACTGATGTCCCTAGTGTTAGAGTAGGAGTGATTAGACAGTTCTACCTTCACTTTCTTATTATTATTGTGCTCCCTTTGCTGAGGAAAGTCTTGAACCTGATAAAGATTGGTGACTTGCGCTCCCATCAAGGGCAGAGGGGCGAGAGGCATCACCTCCAGGATGTTTGTGCTGGATGGAGATCCCGGAGAGTGCACTTCTGGACTGAGGGGCCCGCTGCTCACAGATCCCAGACGGATAGTCCCCGAGAAGCGAGAAGCAGCGGGAGCGGGCGCAGGCTCCAGGTAGTCGGGATGCGAAAGCGGGGGCCCGGGCGGAGGACGGGGCAAGATTCCGGGAGGGCGGGGACCTTCGATGGTCAGGCTGTCCAAGACGTTGCCATCAGGGTTGAGGTTCCTCGCCTGTATGCACTGCTGAAGGGTGTTGAATAACTGTTCTGCCCTCCTACATTTGAAGGCGTATATGCCTTCTCCCGTAGCGCACCTTCGCCCTAAAATAAATTCAAAAATTAAACTCTAGAGGCAAGATAAACAGGTTCATTCAACAACATTACATTTACTATTGTTATCATCATTCAATCTGAATTATATTGAAAATAATAGTTTTCTTTACAAGGTGTTCAGTGCATCATGTATCGGATTCTACTACAGTTACAATTGTATGTGTGAAAATTATTATTCCAATCTGTAAATTACAATACACTGGATTGCAGCAACGTGCAATCAAGAATGAAAAAAGCTGTACTAAACCTATTAATTTATTTATTTCAATATACGGTACAAAAAATACCTATTACATAATGGTATATACAAAATATCAAAAGAGCAGTATTATAGTAAAACAAAAACATTATAGTGGGAATTGACAATATAGTATAAACAGTTTTTAGAAGGTGTGAAGTATATAAGATTAAACATAATTTAGAAAAATGAGGTGTGAAGAGTATAAGATTAATCAAATAGGTATAACAATTTGTTTGTGACTACATCACAGATTCAGGGTGTAGAACTTTTAGTAGAGCATCTTCATAATGTGCTAGACTTAAAAATATCAGAGATATGTTGCATAAGTGTTACCTATGAACAAGAAAGTTCAAATGTTAGTTCTAGTGTTGTCACAATAAAATAGCGTAGGTATCCGAGTAGCTCTTAGTAAGTAGATTCCGCTGCCGATATCTTATACCTGCACCTATTACACACTTTGCACGGCATTTGTAAAATACACACATACATAGTAAAAATGTCTTCGTATTAGTACCTGACTCGAAGCTGAAGATGTCGGTGTCGAAGCCATACCTACGCAGCGAGCCCAGAGGCCAACGTGTAGGTTCTGTGCCCCTACGACACAGCACAAGTTCATTTTGCATGACCTCCAACTGCCCCGCACACTTGCTTAACCCAAACTCGTCCATAATAAAGACATGGAACTTATTTGGGTGGACGTCGTTGATGTCCTTGCGACTCTGGACGCAACCCATCGCTGGAATGTTCAAAATTGGATACCAAGTGGTTAAACACAACTCATTGTAATAGCCTAAACTTCAACCCATTTTTTCAATAATATGTAAGTATTTGGCTAACATTAAAAATGGATGGTTAAGTTAATTTGTAATACGCATTGTTGTAATGAGCCAGCCTGAGATGATTATTTCTAGATAAATAAAGAATAACATGAAGATAATTTGTGATTTATCGGAGATTTTTAAGTCATGCGTGTTTATAAAAGTACCATTCATTTCAATAGTGCGTATGACATAAATATTTGCACTGTGTCATATAATAAGTGTTCCAAAAAGTCCTGTTGGGAGGAAGAAGAAGTAGAAGAGGTCAATCTCCAACTAATGGACAGACCGAGTCTGAGAAATGACCAAAACCTACAAAGGCCTAACGAACCAGAGCAATCACACATATGGAAATATAGAAAAACGCATCTCAAAGAAATTAAAACTAGTGATGCAAAGAATATTACTTTCACGAATACGAATATCAAACCTACTATTCGGCGAATACGAATAATTCAACAAGGATATAAATAATACACTACTGTTCTTTTTTACTAAGAGATTCTATAATTAAAATTTGCCACTGGCAAATTTTTGTTCAAAAAGCACAACATTTGTAATTTCTCAGGCGTTAGACGATTTTTTTCCGTTTGTTTGTACATTCCCAGCAGTCAAAAATAAATATCACTTTTTTCACGCTTATGAGAAGTCATGTTATTGAATTTATTTGAAATTATTTTATGAGTTAACACTTTTACACACAACGGAAATAAAATGGAATGAACAATACATATTACAAAACAAAAACTACATGATGAGCACCTAACCTTATTAATAACCCAACAAAACTTGATGAAAGAACTCAAGTTATGCTGTGAAACAAGTAACAATTGACAACTTGAGAACTCAACAAATCCACTCATTCAATTTTAGGGGAATACCCGATAATAGAATGCGTAGGTGTGTTCGAATACACGATGCACAGCCAAACCGTAATTTGCGTTGCGTTCAGTTATAAATATTTTGTTTTTAATATTCATGATGATATTCGGCGAATACGAATATTCGGTAATTATCTACCATTCGGCGAATACGAATATTTGTATTCGTATTCGTTGCATCACTAATTAAAACACGTGTTTTTATTTCAGTAGTAGTGATGAGCTAAGCTATTGTTGTAACTGGGTGATGTTAACAGTGATTAGTAACCGACGTGTACTGTTGGAGATTTAGTTTCTGGTGGACCAGTGATTGCTCGCCGAATTGCGAATAATCACTGTTACAATTAAACACAAATCTCACAATCACAGTTAAAATAATAGTTTAGCTCTTCACTAGACCACAATGCTCAGATGTGAGCATATTGACCGAGATAAAGCGATGTCTGTAAACAAATCATCTACATATTTTCTTACAGAACATGTATCACAGAAAATGTTTACATATAATTTGTCACGTGACACCAAAATGACAGGTGCAATCTGTATCATCCTGTAAATTAAATTAAATTATATGTGCAAGTGACACACAAATTAACAAAAAACAGTGTAATAAAGTAACTCATGCCGCAATAAATACGGACAAATGTTATCGTACATACAGTGCTCATTAATACATAACTTTAAATAATAATAAAAAAAGTGTACTAGTGTCAAAAGTGGGTAGTGCGATTACAATTAATCAAAACCTCTTAAATTCGAACAAATATGCTTTTGTTTTTACATCACGGCTTTTTCTATACATTTAATTAAATGCAGTGACGGATATAAACAATATATGAGTAGAAACAAATCCTCCGCGGTAAATTAAGATAATTAAAATAATACAGATTATTGAAATAATTTATTAACACCACAGAGCCATCTGTTGAAATATAAAATAAACACTTTTCTTTACAGACTATCAAAACACAAAATAATTCCCAAATCATTCAATAGAGGGTGACGTACCCAGTAAGGAAACAAATAGACATTATTATTGAAAAGCTAAATTGAGTGAATAATTTGTTCTATCAATATTTTACCTACGCATTATTACCACAGAAAAAAGAGATAATTTTTACCAAAATGGCGTGCGGGCGCAAAGACTGCTCTGACAACCTTTTACAAGAAGATTCAATCATATGTAGCAAGTGTAATTTACAATATCATTTTTTCTGTGCAGGGCAAACTGAAAAATATTTTAAAAAATTATCAAGTGATCAAAAAACAAAGTGGAAATGCGTAATATGTAAAAATCAAACAAACAAAGACAAAAAGGACGATGATACACAGGGGACGGACGAACAATCACTTGTCAATGTCATTCAAAAACTGCGACAAGAGCTTGCCTCAGTGAGAGAGAAAATTGAAGTTTTAGAACCAAGTCTGATGTTGTGCTCGTGTAAAATTGACGAATTCAACAACAAAATAACAAACATTGAACTTAAAATGAAAAAAGTAGATGATCTCAACTCCACACTTACACAGATGAAAAAAGATATGGAAAATGAAAAGTTGAAAATAGTGAACGCGACCAACGAAACAGGGCATCAAACGTAGAAATACAGGGAATCCCGAAGAGTCAGGATGAAAACATATATGAAACTTTCAAAAAGGTCTGTGATATTATAAAATTTCCACTGAAGGAATACGACATCGACTATGCATACCGGGTAGCACACAGGGAAGTACAACATTTAAAAGAGAAGCGCCCTTCGACCATGATTGTACGCTTCCTAACTCGCCGCCGCAAGGAGGAGTTCATGAGGGCAGTCCGGCAGCGCAGGGGAGAGGGACTACCAATGCAGACACCACCTAAGGACGTCTATATCAATGAACACCTATCAATAACTAATAAAATAATACATAAAAAAGCAAGAATTTTGGCGAGACAGAAAGGTTATCGATTTGTATGGACAAAAAATTGCAAAGTATATGTTAGGAAATCAGAAACATCTCAGATATTTATATTAAACAGCGAAAGTGATGTTGACAAATTCATAATTTAATCACATTATCTCTCACAGTACATATCTTACTAATATCTTTCCCATGTACTTTAATCTTAATTTTAGAATTATTTCAGTGAGACCATCATTGTTGATTTCTAAATCAAAAGATGGTCTGAAAAATCAACAAAAAATTTTATTATCTGTTTTATTAATATACCTAATCTTTCAAAATTATACACTTCACATATAATACATTTACAGACGAATACATTTTTATCTTTTTATATATGTGTTACAGTGAATCTGTTTTTCTAGTGAGTCCATCATTCACTGGCATTTTAGAGAAATTATGTTCAAGGTCATTCTTATCATATTCAAAGAGTTTTTCACCAATAGAAATGAATACAATATTTTAACTTGCACTTACTAGTGAATTTATTGGTTTCCGAACTGTCAAAAATTAAATTTGACAAGTCTGAAATCCGTTTCCGTAAAAATCTATGCTTTTAAACGAACTTTTATTTATCCAAATTGAAACAACCGGGCCTTGAATAACAATTTAATAAGTTATTGCGTGAACAAGGTTCTTACTGCATTATTAATTTCTTCTGTGCATATCAACATTATGTAGGTAACGGATATTATTAAAATAGTCATTTTGAAATGTTGAAAGTTGAAAGTTTCGGCTGCACCAATTCTTCATTATATGATTTTATAACAAGATTCTAATGGCACATGGACCTAGTTTTTCAAAATATATTTTGCGTTTTGTGTCTCATTCTACACTAGTCTAGTCCAAAGTCACCACAAAGCGACAGTATTTCTAATTTTTATCCTTTAAGCGATAGAATATTCTCTATTCTGTGGCGATAGTTCTGTTTCTCGAACTGTCACACTTCTGGACTGGATTAGTTTAGGTAGGTAACTAAAACGTAATATATTTTTAAAATTTTAATCGCGAACACTTACGAAATTCTGATCATCTTATAATTCAAAAGACAGTGAAAGGTGTGAGCAAGCTTCACGTCTGTCACCGACGTCGAGCGGAGTAAGTTTGCGAACTTAAAAACCGCGCACTTCATGTTGTACGTCTACCACCCACTTTACACAGCGCAAACAAGAAGCGCAAACGACATTACACATTTTTGATAAAAAGATAGAAAATTGGAAATGCGGAAGAATCTGAATGAATTCAAACGTAAATGATGACTTAGAATCTCTTTGATTTTTGTATTTTTCGCATCGAGTGTTTGTTACTTGATGCACTTTTAAAGGTTCGTTTAAAATTAATAATACCAGGTGTATGTTTATTTATGTTTCTATATTTGTGAGAAATAAACTTTTGTTGTATTGTTATAAAAAAAAACATATTTAATAAACTTAATTGACAAAATACATATTCATTAATAAAAATTTTCCCTTAACCCCCCAATATTTACATGGTGACATAACCTCGTTTTGTTCCGGCAGTCGTCAGATATCATAAAAAACCCGAGTGCGCGATCTTTCAGCCGACTTCGTGATTCGTATTCGTTTTGCGGTGCCGCTGTCCTATTTTAATTTAGGAGTTAAAATAGGACCGCAAAATGAATAAAAATCGCCTAGTGAAGTGCCGCCTTTATACTTTCTACGCTTTAAGAATTACGTGTACAAATTGATAGTTTCACCGATATATTGTCTATGCTTTGAGTAATGCGCGCATTCGTAAACAAAATACATTTTCACGGATATTGTGTAGTGAATCTGAGAATTCGTTGATTTAGATGTTTTCACTGCCCAGACTCTGCCCGACCGGGAAAAGTACATTTCTTCTAGTGAAAGTGTATTCTCACTAAAAATGCAAATTCGCTGTAACATATGTACATGCGCCACAGTATGTACTCTTACATTGATATAAATATTCATTTTCTCTCTTTATCTGTAATATTATATATATTTTATAAAAAAACACATCTTGGTATACTACATATCTTATCTATATTTCTCTTCTTCTTTTTAATTTTCTTTTGCCTACTTTATATGATTGCAGGTTGGAGGTCTGGGGTGTATTATACTTCTTGGCGGTATGCTTTTGTTGATTGTAGTCAGAAATATTCAGGCCTAACATATTTGATAAATAGACCTTTATCACCATGCTCGATAATAATATCATAAATAATTATCTGGAGGATTGTTATCCAGGTGAACTAGAAATCTCTGATAGTGATCATTGCCATAAAACTCTTTCTGGGCACTCTGCATTAAAAATGCTTACATTAAATATACGAAGTATTAATAAAAATTTTGATGAGTTACTTATACTTTTAGATGACATTAAAGTTAATCTTGACCTAATTATTCTGACAGAGTGTTGGCTCGGAGATAACTACGTACCAAAAAATATTTCGGGTTATGCCTCTATCCGCACTAAATTAAATATATTACAAAACGATGGAGTAGTTATCTACATTAAGCAAGACATACCTTTCATAGCAAATGAAATAGAACTTAAAGAAGCAAATTGTATCAATGTTTGTATAAAAAATAGTATAAGAGTAATTGCCATATACAGGTCACCCTCAATACAAAATCTGTCAACATTCTTAGATTCTCTTGACAGAACTCTTTCTCTTTATCGCAACGACAACAATTTAATTTTGACCGGGGACCTAGACATAAATATACTTAATAACAATAAACACCTTCAAGCTGATGATTACCTAGATTTACTAACTTTCCATGGATTCAAGTCATTGATCAACAATCCCACACGGACAACTTCTATATCCAACTCGTGTATTGATCACATAATGTGTAGGTCAAACAAAACATGCGTTCCCATAATATATCAAAACTCTGTCACGGATCACTATACCTTATTTCTCAAGATGATAGATAGTGAAAAGAGCTCTAATGTTAGAAACAACTTTGTAAAGAAAAAAATTAACTTCAATACTCTTCAAGAGAGCCTTAAGACAGAGGACTGGCTCCCAGTTTACACTGATAATGATAGTAATAATAAATTTCAGAAATTTTTGAATATTTTTACATATCATATTAATAATAACTCCGAAAAAATTGTTATCAGATACTCACATAAATTCAAAAAATTAAAACCGTGGATTTCTAACGGAGTACTCCAGTGCATACACAAAAGAAATAAACTACATAAGGCTTTAAAAAAATCTGACAACCCTATTCAATACCAAAATTATACAAAATATAGAAACATATGTAATAAAATAATAAAATACACTAAGGAAACTTACTACAAACAAAAATTCAACGAGGCTAAAACTGATATTAAAAAAACATGCGTCACTCATCAGAGAGGCCTCGAATACCAACGTATATCGTACTACTCTCAGGGAATTAAGAATTAATGATAGGAATATTAATTTGCAAGAAAAACCACAGGAAGTAGTAAATGAAATCAATAATTATTTTGCAAATGTGGGACCAAAATTGGCAGCCCAAATAATAAATAATAATAATGATAATGTCGACGGAGATTATCCCTCTCCTGTTTCCGCTCCCGGTCTATGTCTGACTGCAACCAATGAAACGGAATTGATTCAGATCATTAATGACTTGCCTAACAAATCATCTATTGGTGTTGACGATATCTGCACCAAAACAATTAAGACTACAAAATCTCTCATTGTTACACCACTTGTTTATATATTCAATCATAGCATGACGCAAGGTATTTTCCCAAAAGCATTAAAATATGCTCTCATCAAACCAATTTTTAAAAAAGGAGACAAGCTTGAGATATCAAACTACAGACCAATCTCGCTACTTACTATTTTCTCTAAAATATTGGAAAGAATTGTTAAGAACAGATTATTAACTTATTTAAATGAACGACAAATTTTATCAAAAAATCAATACGGTTTCAGAGAGCATATGTGTACTGGAGATGCCATAACAGCAATGACTGAATATGTCACAAAACATACCGATAATGGAGATAAGTGCATCGCAATATTTCTTGATCTTGCTAAGGCGTTCGATACAGTTCCACATGATAGATTGATTGTTAAATTATCGCGCATAGGATGTGACGGTGTGACCCATGACTGGTTTAAAAGCTATCTTACAGAGAGATCTCAAGTTGTTTCACTGGAAGGAAATCATAGTACACCAAAACATATATCACACGGTGTACCCCAGGGAAGTGTCCTTGGACCAATCCTCTTTCTCTTGTATGTCAACGATTTGTGTGATTTGCCAACTGAGGGTCAAGTTATTTAATTTGCAGATGATACCGTCTTACTTTTTAAAGGCAGAACATGGGAAACTGCTCACAAAATAGCAGAAAATGGTATAGTGACCGTTAAAAAGTGGCTTGACCGAAATTTACTTTCACTGAACATTGGAAAAACTAAGTACCTAACATTCAGTCCAACAGAAGCTGGTCAACCTAAAGACATCATAAATTATCAAATACAGTTACATAACTGTAGTTTACCAAATAGATGCAACTGTATATGTCTGGAAAAAGCATGTGACATCAAATACCTAGGAATTATAATTGACAACAAACTCAGTTGGCAGGGACACCATACAAGATCTCTCTAATAAGGTTAGGAAAACGGGATACATATATAGATGTCTGAGAAATGTGGTAGATATTGTATCCCTCAGGACTATATATTATTCCATCACTCAATCCCTATTATCCTATGGCATAATTGGATGGGGAAGGTGTGTCAAATCAGTCATGGATCCGCTGACAAAATCACAAAAATGCATCATGTGTATAATCACCAAGAAATCGAGAATGTTTCCTTCAGATGATTTGTTTGGAATATTTAACGTTCTTGACCCGAGACAATTATACCTTAAAACCATACTTTAAAAATTCCACAAGGACAATGTAAATAAACAATAAATAAATAAATAAAAATAAATTTTAAGCATACTAGTGAATACATAAATAAATAAACATTGAAAGGAATGAATTCTAAATTATACAAATCAAATATGCCACAATCGATGGTGGCTCTGGGGAATGACGCAAACATTTGTTTACTTTGAGAATCATACCGTAGCATGATTAATGTGAAATAAAATCGTTAAATCAATCATTTTTCATTTACTGAATTCGCAGAAGTCAATTAGGTATAATTAAAGTTAACCAATGTTTCCTCCTTTCAACCCCATAAAATACCTTTATCATCATTCTGTGTCTGTTCTATTTTTAGTAACTGGTGTGGATTTCTACAAATTTACATAACAAACCTGCCAAAACACTGATGCAGGATGTCAATAGACGGTAATATTATAAAATAAATAAGCGCACTTTACAGAAAATGATTAATTAAAGGCAAGGCACAATGTAAAAATATTATGCAAATTACATTAACATGGATAATGCGTTCGACCGAAGCAGATACAAATCCAAGATAGAGTAAGGATCGAAAATATTAATTACTTGTTGAGATAAACGTATTATTTGTGTCATATCACCGATTATTGTTATCGCTGTTAGAAACTTAGGTCGGGGTTTGGGTTGTCTCAAAAATGTATTTATACATGACATCAGTGATAAAAGTAATAAAAAAAAAAATTTATGACAATTACCTCATTAGCTCTTGGTCTCCTCGAAACAGATGTCATGAGGATATTTAAAATATATCACAGCATAATTGCTATATTTTTTTGACATTTTAATAATCACAATTACATTTGTTCAATTGGATAACCTGCGCCCTGTTCCATGGTCATCTGTTCATAAATGTTCATAAATTGAACAAGATGAGAGAGACTGAAAAATGTGTATACAAATTGAAAATAAATTACAAAAACAAGTACAGGGTGTAAAGGGTGTGATGAGGATTATGATAATGTGATTATTTATTCTAAAATTTAAATTTTATTTACACAAACTAAATCAGAAATCACCAATTATAAGATAATTTTTGTTGTTCAGTTTTACATACTTCTGATTAAGGAATTTTGGAATTTTTCTATGTAGGTGTAAAAATTTTGAGTGTATAACATAAATATGATAATATAATAGTGTATAATTTATAGTATTAAAAATGATAAGTGGAATTTATTGCAAGTGTGTAGAATCGTTATGTAGGTAGGTACGTCTTATACTGCTGGTATTATTTTTCGAGGTATTTTATTTTTGGGTGTGTGTTTAAACAATACCTCCTAGACAATGTTTAAATCACTAGCGCAGGTTGTTTTTTTAAATAATGAAAATAATGACAAAGTATTATTTTTTAATACTTTGAAAGAAGCTAAATATTGACATATCCGATAAAACAAACAAAAATTTCCCTTTATTATTCATAAATTATTTAGGTTTGAAATTTTCATTAGAAATACCACAATTTTCATTCATCATCATCATCGTCGTCTCTCTTTTTTTAATTTTTGTTAATTATATTAAACTTATAATGTCACCACAAAACTATTTTGCTCTTTTTGAAGAAGTCATTCTTTTTATTTAGATTCTTCCTTACAGTTTGCATTGCAATTGGTTTGTGGCTCCCGAATTCGGTACGCGATCCTTTGCCTTCGTACAATGATTTTATTACAACTCTTCTGTTCATTATTTCTAATCCAGTAGAATGTCTCTCCTGATCGTTAGTTGAACACTTATTTTAATTATACACGTACAATTATTTGAGATTTGTATTTGATTTCTTTTTATTATATTTTGCCCGACGAATAGCAAAAAAATCCGATACAACTCTCAAATAACGGTTACTGTCTATTTCCTATTTCATGGAGCCGCAGAAGAACTACTGTATCACAATTTATACTACATATTTATATTCAGCAGCATGATATACACCTGGGTGGGTTCTGAATGTCCTCCTCTCAGAGGACAGATCTTCGGCTAGCTTGCCGCTCTGTGATGTAATCAAATTTACAATTACTTGTAGATGCTCACCATAAAAAGGTGGCGGGAAATGAAATGAAAATAATTTAATTTTTACGTGTTTAAGTATAATTAATGCCAATTTATATCATACATTGCTTTTTCGTTAATCTATCATCTACCTTAATCCTAGAGACTTCGTCGCTTCATGGGAGCCCGGGTGCATCCGGTCCGGAAGTTAGCGGGCAGAGCTTTCTCGGCGCCGCGCTGCTGTCTGTTCCTCGCATCTCTGTCGTCTGCGTTCAGAGGCTTTAATCGTCCCCAAAGCCACCTCTCGTCCTTGTCGGCGATTGGCCTTCGTGGTTCTGTCAGCGCCAGGGCCGCCATCCATTTCCCGGCGGTTGATTGCTTCTGGTCCCACCGGATCTCGATCTCTCCATCTTAGTTCCACTTCACCGTTCCAGCTTCGCAATTGTTGAGGCCGGTATGTCAATCTCTCTAGGCTTCAGTTCGTTCGTCAGCTGTCCGATAGCTGACGGCAGCTATGTGTTTTACTTCTGGCTGATTTTACACTAATATTCATTTTCCATTGATCAGGACTAACTCCCTCTTCTGTCCCACACTCTCTCTGATCACTCTGCACTGATCATTGAACACTGCTTTTTTCGGCACAGCATCCGGCTTTTAACTTCGGCAGTTAGGCCGGATCTCACCGGTTTCCTTGGCCCGACCTTCTTTCTCGAGGTTGGTCAATCGGCGTCACTTCGGCGTCCAGAAGAGTAACCATTGGTTGGCGACAACCCCTTACCTGGCCCCGCCTTCTCGCCCGAGCCATTTTCTGATGGATCCGTTACAATGCACATCTCGTAGGCTTATTATAATTCATTGTCCGTATTAGCTACACTAGGAGATGCACTTTGTTTGTTCCACACAATTCCAACGATCTACTTATTTATATTACTTTATTAAAGAATTATTAGATTATACAATCTATGTGTTTTGAGAACAATGTTCTCTTTTTCAGGATTGTTTGTGTACAAAAACAATCCTGAAGTAAAGAAAATTGTTCTCGAAACATGTAGATTGTATAGGTAATCTAATAAAGTGGTGAAAACAAAGTGATTTGTGTTTTATTTTAATAATAATGTCACCACAAAGTCTCCCTCAAAGGAAAAAGGTTGTTTATCACACAGCTGTGCACACGTGCTTAATATACCTGGTCTGGTGCGACAGCAGCTCCGCCGGCTCGGCGCGTTTCTTTGAGCGCAACAAACGAAATATTATTTTGAGTTATCTTTGAGATCCGGATTCGTATTATGTTTCACTGTCGATGATATGTTAATTATTCCCTCTGATAGTGATAATTATAGCAAGCAACATTGTCTAAGTCTTATCATTACTCACATGGAAATGAATATATGTATATAATATATATATTATTTATAAATAATAAATATTATAAAAGGAAATCTAATAGAAGCTCGTGTTAAAATAATTATTATTGAAAAATGTCCATAAATGATTTTTTCCCAATTTTCCCAATATGAAATTAATATTTCTAGGAGAAAATAAAAAAATGCACGCATTTACGAACATGCCCTTGCGTTATGGCTACACTAATGAAAATGTCAAAGAATTAATGGCGTCCTCACTGTGTCTGTTTACGTTTTTTTAGAAACTTGTCAAGTAAAACACTGATTTCTCGAAATCCTTTTTATAACATGACACTTAAAAAGCAGGTAATGCAATAGAATTAAGTTTTCCTAAAATTACATTCGTTTTCGTCCCGTTTGAAGATGTCAAATACTAGGTTAAGTAGTCATTGTTTATTATAACTGCGAACTTACACTCCG
This sequence comes from Agrypnia vestita, assembly GCA_016648135.1. Taxonomy (NCBI): domain Eukaryota; kingdom Metazoa; phylum Arthropoda; class Insecta; order Trichoptera; family Phryganeidae; genus Agrypnia; species Agrypnia vestita. The sequence goes on from JADDOH010002737.1 coordinate 194,364, forward strand.
ACAGGCCAACAGCAGCACGGAGTCAAGCTCGGGTTCCAGCTCAGACTCGAGTAGCAGTTCGGGCTCGTCCAGCAGCTCTGGCTCGGGCAGCAGCACTAGCGACACAGACACCAGCAGCAGCGAGGAGTCGCCGCGGCCGCAGGACAGCGCAGCCCCCGCTGCCGCGCCGACCCCCGCGGCTCCTCCCGAGCCCCCCGCGCGGCGCCCTACGCCCCGCCGCAGCACCGACACAGCCCCCACCAAACCGACAGCTCCCTCTAACAAAGTTCAAGAGAAAACATCTGCTCCTAAGGGAAAAGTGGATAAAACCCCAGTGAAAATTCCCGTTAAGAAACCTTCCGTTTCATCTAGTGAAGAAGATGTGCAAATCAAAAGTAATGAAACAAAAACCCTTCCACCCCGAAGGCGATCTTCGGCTCCCACCAAACCCAAGACTACCGCTACAGTCACCCCGAGGAATTCCCGGCCCCCCTCGCGGCCACCTCCCCCTGCGCGACAACCACCCCGCGCCCCACTGCCTAAGCCCGCACAGCAGGGTAAAACTGATGTTAAGAAACCTCTTAAAAAGAAAAGTATATTTTCCCCCGACAACAGCTCGGAATCGGAACCTGAACAAGTTAACACATCCAAGTCCCCTCCAAAACCATCTGGAAAAACTTTACCCCCATCTGCAGGCAGGCCCAAAGGTAGGCCACCCAAGACATCCACATCTTCGAGTGACAAGGGCAAAGGACCCGCTCCGGTGGAGAAGCCGAAGGAGACGGAGCCGCCTCCTCGCCAGAAGAGAGGGAGTATATCTAAAGCGCCTCCAGCTGTCAAGAAAAAACCGGACAAAGATAAAAACACCAAATATCCTTCTAAAGCATTTGTGTCATCGTGTAGTTCCACCAACAGCGAGTCCACCTCTAGCTCTGATAGCGAGAGCAGTTCAGTGTCCAGAAAGAGCGGCGCTTCGGACAAAAGTGAAGTTTCCAGGAAGAGTCCGTCCTCTTCCAGGAAGAGTCCCACCTCTTCCAGAAAAAGCCCTCCGTCAGCTAGGAAGAGTCCTCCGTCTTCCCGCAAGAGCCCCCCATTGAGGAAAAGTCCCATTCCTAAGAGGGCAGCGGTGGTCACCGCCAAGCTCAACAAAACGAAGGCTACCAAAATTGATCTTGTTAAAACTGAAAAGGTTTGTGTTTAAATTTTGAATTTGTTTCAAACTAAATGTACCCTCTGAAATACAGTTTTGTGCATCATTATTTATTATCTATATTTTATATTATATTCTCAACTCCTGAACTGGGCAAGATACTCAGAAGTTTTAAATTTCAAATTGCATGTCATAGATTAAATATTGTTGCAGCTTTCAAGCTTTAATGGTTTTGTCAAGCAGGTTACCAGAAAGTGGATAGTCACTGGAATGGAATATATTTAATTCTTCCCGTATTGATTTGTAATGCCTCTTATAGATATTATGTGATTTGTTATGCATCTTGTGATTTCTCTAAGATAACTTTTCACTACGCAGTAGCTGATTCTGTGCTCCCTGCTTTATTCTATTACCTATTAATAATAATCATTTCTATCATTGCGGTTGTGTTGTGTTTAAGGTACGAAGGCGTGAAAGATTACTCAAATAGCCAAGTTCAAAGATGCAATGAAGGAATGACAGAAACATAACATTATTTATTGAAAATGCTTTATTTATTATGATGAAATTGAATATTGATCAAGAATTCAATACACAAATTTTTTTAACATTTTCACTTATTTTCTTCAGATTCGAGGTATTGTTAATTAACACAAGAATGGATATTGTGTGTTGAGATTATGTGTCCCTGCAAAAAATGACTATCTTTACTGTGTATACGTTTGCAAGCAACTTATAAAATATTTAGGGAAGGCCGCATATATGTAATTAATAAAAATAAACAGTTTTCACCACTTTTGTATTGAAAAATATCAAAATGTTTCAGAGCCCATGGCCCCTTCGTCAGGATACAATTGTATTTGTAATTATATCCTGACGAAGGGGCCATGGCCTCTGAAACATGTTGATATTTTTCAATACAAAAGTGGTGAAAACTAAGTTTATTTTTATTAATTATATTAATAAGGTCACCAAAAACTTATTTTGCTGTTTTTGAAGAAGAGTTATTATGTATGTGCTCGAATATGCTAACATTTTGAGTTGACTAAAGTTGATATGATAACCTCAGTTCATGCTAATATATAGCGTCGGTTCTTAACACGTCGGTTTTAAACAATGCTTAAAGCAATTTTTTTTTTTGAAATCACAAACAAGCATACAATTTATCTTACTTTTGTTGATGCATTCTTTATTATCTATAATTATTTGTTAAAGCGAGATTTCTTACAGTTTTCTTCTATTATAATCTAGATTTATGATTTTGCTTTCATGTATAGTGATGTTCAAAAAATAAATTGACAAATCAAATATAAAAATAATGGTTTCATATGCGAAACCAATCATAACGTTTTACTTTTTTACTTCTCAAATGTAAATTATGATAACCGCATTGTTTTAATTTTTAAAATTAATAAACTAGTTACATTAGATTAAAATAAATGTGGTCTTACCTAATGTTCTGAGGAAAAGTGTTAATATTCATGTAACCTCAAAAATGTTTGAAAATGCCAGAAAATTAAAAAATTAAATATTAATATTTATCAATTTCTAAGAATATGCATTTCATAATCGCGCTGGCTTCATAAATCCATCCAAAACACAACTACGTGCGATCTGTGTTATGTTAAATGTTTTACTTCAAATAGTTTAGGAGAAACAAAAGGGCCATAAAGATAAAAAATATTAAAATTATAATATTCTCATTCACCCAATGTATTATCCGAACATATTTAAACTAAATACAGTAGGGTCTGGTAGCACAAACTTAATTCGTTTCGCAAAACCGGTTCATGGTATGCAAAGTTTGTGGTACAACACCTGATTTTCCGTAGTAGTCTGTGGAAAATAAATCAATTTATTGATGACCCTCCATATAAAAGGCCACCGTTTACTTACATACACTATTTATTCATCTTCATATTCAGAAGCTTCACATTCTTCAAGTGTTTCTGCGTTTTAATTAATTACTAACTGAAGTAGTGAGGCGCTATATCATTGTAGAGGTCCGCAGCTCTGTTCACTTCAGATGTGTTCGGGTGCCATTACAAGCCCCTGCTGAGAAACTTCTTCCAGTCCTGATGAATCTCCTTGATTGTAGTTGAAGGCTTTGGACCTTTGTTGATGTTTTCCACATTCTCCTTCTCTGAGAAAACATATTTTCTGTTACCCAAACCGGATGCAGTTTGCAGCCTTTTCATGTTCAGGTTCCTGATTAACACTTCACACCAGGCTTTTTCTAATGGAATGCGTAATGTTATTCTCTTCTTTCCGAAATTTCCTCCATGACAAAGCTGGAAACATTGCAAGCTTCAATGCACCTGGTTTTTGTGTAGAACAAACTACTACTTGTTTGTGCTACATAAACATGGGTTTGTGGTACGAAATGTTGGAAGTTCGCTATGTGAGGCCCCGTTGTATTGTTAATTTGAATACTTATAATAATTTAAGTTGCTACATACATTACATATGAAATAATCACACCTGGCAATGAGTGCTGTAAAGAGTGTGATTTTAAGACAATTTTTTAAGTAAAATTACCCAATCTATCTCCAGAATACGCCTACAAAGGAGTCAGCCTCGGCGCTGGTGACAGACTCTGATGCGGAGAACACCAAGCCCATGACCAACACCTCGAGCACCACCACCAACAGCGGCACCAGTGCCAATGTCACCCGCAAGTTCACCCGCTCGGCTAGTGCCAGGAAATCCCGACACGTTATGGGGAGGGCGGCCAATAGTGATACGGACTCTGACACGGAGACTGGACCTGCCAAAAGGTATATTTCTTCTTCTTTATTATTTGTGCATTTCTTCCTTCTTCATTATTTATGTATTTGTGAAGTTATTAGGCATTCATAATTCTTTTTTTTACTGGAACAGCAGAAGCAGAAAATACAAAATGTATTTTATAAACTGATATAATTTTTGTATAGGTGATCTGTATTATTTTATTTTCTATCAATTTATATAAAGATTTGTAAGTGATATCCATTAGTTATATTAGTTTTTCTAGCAATGTAGCAAATAGTGCGCTTCCTTTGGAAGTCACCATTTAAAAATTAAACTATAGCATATCCTGCTTAGTAGGATAACGACAATGCACACTACCCAGTTCATCACTTCCCAGTTCTTCTTGTCTTGTTTTTGAAAATGATCTTAATATGTAGTTAGGCTCACGGCTTGCTTCTTTCTGCATGCTTATTAATAGGTTCATAAATTCACTTTAAATATATTATTGACCATTTAATTACCAGGGGTTTAAATACCACGAGTTAATGGCGGGTTTCAGTACAATACTATAAGGTTTAAGCATCTATAAAGTGCGTGGAATTATCCTTCATTCACAGCAGATTGACTTTAAATATACGACACTGAAAATCATGTTTAATCCTATCTCTGGTAGGTTGAAAAGTGAGTGTAATTACGGGCATGGTTTGACGTGTAAACATGCTCATGGCAATTTAAAGAGTTAAAGAACAGTATGTTCACTGTTTACTATTTTAAATGAACAAACAAAAATTATTTACTCAGTACAGTGAAAAATCAATCATATAATTTAATTCTACAAATGCACCATGTTACTAACAACAATATAAATTTATTTTTAATCAGTGTGTAGGGACACTGTTTATATATTGATTAACAATGGAACAGTAAATTTCAGTACCCTCAACGGATACTTATTAATTTTAGGTTTTAAATTGGCAGAGTGGCGAGTATCTGAATATCCGTCTGCAATAACAAAAAAATAGTAATAGTGAGGTGTGCTTGATTTATTTTATAATAGGTATGATGACAGATTTTGAAATAACATTATATATTGTAGGTACACGTCTACTATTACGAAAAATAACATTATTTGAGTAATAAAGTAACTAACTAACTAACTAACTAACCATCACGCCGTTTCCCTGCAGGGGTAGGCAGAGAGGATTGAACGCCACACTCTTCTATCCTGGCACACCACTTTTGCTTCGGCCACATTCATACAGTTTTTATAAAATGCAAATAATTGCATTTTCATCTACATATTTTTAATTTCGCGCAAAAACGCCCGCAGCTGTCATTTTGTCTACGTGACGTCAAGTCTCAGTAAATATTGCATTATGTCTATGGCAACGGTTCAAATACATGGTGATGGGTACTGAGGCGTGACGTCATTCGCTCTGACCGGTGTTTCAGTTAAAATGGTGGATTGCACAATTTTATACTTTTATTTTATTGAAAATCTTATTAAGGGGGTATTCTAGTCTAGAAATTTAAAAAAATCAAAAAATTTTTTTTTGTATGTTTCGTAAGTTTAGACATTCAGAATTATGTTCTCAAAGGAATTTTTCGAAATTCCAATTATTTACCGAGATACAGCGATTTCGATGGCACGGCAAGTAACCGGAACAAATCGAACAATAGAGGGGGCGACGTTGCTGTCCACCTGCGGATGGATTACCTCATAAAACCTTTCTTATATACTATACCTAAATAATGTATATTTAACTGAAGGTCATATTAACATATTTTTTTTTAAATCTTTTCGCTCTACTATTTAGTTCAGGTTAGTATCGAGTCAATCTTTAAACATCGTTGACGTGCATTCTCTGAGAATATTTTACAAATATTTTGAGAGAATATTATAATGTAAAATGGATAAAAAAGTTCAAATGGTGCTAAGCGTGCATACAGAAAGACAAAAAGACAATTTAGAGGTAATCAACATGCTGTAGAAGAAGAAATAAGTTTCACTAGTGCATCCGCAGCAAAATTGAAAAGATCGGGTGACGAAGAAGTTATAATAGAAAAAAATTACGGCTATTGCATTTTAGAATTTTTATCTATTTTTACATCACTTTCATTATTAATTCTGTGTTCTACATGTAAGCAAAATATAACATTTTCGTTATACGTCAAAATATAAAAATCGTTAAATTCTTTAATATGGACTTTTGCTCCGAAACACATAATGCAGGAAGGCGGACCATCGAAATTGCTATTTTTTTCTCTGTTAGTATTTTCAATGAAGGTTTTATACCCATTCTAAAAATACTGAACGTTATGGGAATCACGATTGGTCCAGAAGCCCATGCGTTCGCTGGGAAACGGGACGAAGTTCAGATCGAACGCTCTGAAATCCGAGCTTCGGATGCTTCAAATGCTGCTCGTCTACAAGAAAGAACTTCAGAGGATGAACATTTTGAAGTGGAGAAAGGTCTATTGTATGAAACAGGAATCGCCGATTAAAAATATGCAAGTTTACTGTACTGAAACTTCACTCAAAACTTTGAATGCGTTTTTCTAGAAACTTCATTTTTCAAGCTGGCGGACATGATATCTCAAGTTCTACTAAACCAATTTATTAAAACTTTTGTGTGAAGCTTCTCTATACATCCCTCTATAGCCCCTACCAGATTTAAGTCGAAATTTTTATTTTTACTATTAAAAAAAAAATTTAACTGTTAAGAAAAACGCGAAAAAAGGTAGTTTTTTTTTCAAACGGCCGCCATTTTTAAAATTTTTTAAATTTTATTTCTCCGAGGTAGGGGCGATAGTGACATCTTTACTAATTGAGAATCCGTTAGAATTTTTTGTTTCAGATGACCACAAGGGTTGGAACCATGTCCGCCAGGACATCCCTTTTTTTGGACCCCCCCACTTTACCAGCCGATAACTTTTTGAGTTTTGAATTTTTTATTATTTTTTTATTTTTGATGTATTTTTAAAATATAAATAAACGAATCATAAAAAAATGTATACCAAAAATATTATTTGTTTCTTTTTTACAAAGCTCTAAAAAACACCCGAAATTCGTGCCTCTAGACTAGAATACCCCCTTAATTTCAATGTGTATATTAAAGCTGGATCATTTTTTAGAATCCTTTCAAAATATTTTCTTCTCTAAAATCACTTATTCTTTAATTCAGTATGTTTGCCGGCTACTGTACCGTACTTCAATACATACTCCATCGATGAAAAATAAAATTATCTTTTGAAATTTTATAAAATAGACCTAAGATTGGAAAACATCTAAAACATTTGCAACTACCATTTAAAAGTTTCCATTTCCAGTTAAAGGTTCATTAACAAAATCAGACCAAGGTGTTTATGAGACCTTACAAATTCAACAGAAGTGCAGTTACAAGGACCAACAGTATTATTGTTATTTGTAATTAATGTTGTGGGTAACTATATTAGTTACTAATAGAAACCAATCAATTGTCTGCTGTTGCTGCCGTTGGCTATGGTGTGGTGATACACGGTAGCCACTGTGCATTGTCTTGTGATTTTCTAAAACTAAAAAATTCCTTTGAAAAGTTATTTTTGTGTTGAATTTATTCATTTGCAATATATTTAGTGAATCTTAAAACTCATTTATCAGCTATTTTTTTTTTTATAAGTTGGTTTTTATAAATTAATATTTTTAAACTTATTTTGAGTAAATATCTATATTTATTTTATATGTTTAAAAATTTTAGGTCAGCGTCCAAAAGTCCTGTTAAGCGAGCGACGGTGTCTTCGAAGGGCCCGCCCGCCTTGTTGTGTCCCGTGAAGGGTCGCGGAGGGACCTCCGGGCTGGCGCCTTTCGGATGCCCACCGGGGTTGGGTGAGAGGGGGGTGCGCCCGCAAGACCAGGAGAGGGGGCAGGAGCTGAGGTGTCCGCTACCGAGCTGTGATTCCAAAGGACATCTTAGTGAGTATTTTTGATTAATCATCAGATCTTTGGTTGTACGTCGGTTGAGTCGGCAATTTTGTTGATAAATCTGTTCCTTTGGGAGGCTGAGAACAGGGTTCGAGGATATACATCCGCGAATATATATCACGATATTTATGGCTCGATTTTTATTTTTGATATATATCCATGAAAAATTTCTGCAAATGTTAATAGATGGCGCTAGTTGTATTTTAAAAAATGCTACAGGTTGTTCTTTTTAATATCTCCGGTCGTTACTAAAGGCGCTAGTTTTATTTTAAAAAGTGCTACTTTTAGTTTCATTTGTTTCATATACATAATCCGTTTTTTATTTCACAAAAATAAACAAACACCCATAACACTACATTAGAAAAAGCAACTTTTATAACTTATATATAATAATTGCATATATAAGCTTTTTTCAGTATGCAATTCATTTATTTAATAAATAATAATTCATATAGAAAATAAAAAAATAAATTTCCTAATTATTTCTAGTTTGTATCAATCGACGTGTGCAAAAAAGAAGAAAAAATGTTTGGATATATATCCAATTTTTGATATACAGTAAAACTTCGTTTTTACACTTCTCCAGGGAACAAAAAAAATCGGTGTAGAACTGAGGAAAATGTAAAAGTGAGGAAATGAAAATTGTATACAAAAATGAGCTTTCGATGGAAGTAAAAACAATTAATGCTTAAAATAAATTCATATTATATTTGTTATTTTCAAAAATGTACATTATCTTTTAGATTACTTTTTACCTAGTTACTATTTTTTTATGTCGCTATTGCTAAAAAAAATAACCCTGTTTCAACGGCGTTGTATTTTTGTATCAGTTCATGTACATCAGTTTGCCTCCAATCCTCTACTTGATTCAGGTCAACATTTGGGCTCTTATTCTCTAGGTAAATTTTAGAGGCCGATTATTTTTTTATTGCGCCCGTAGGTATCTTCAATTTCGTATTCAAACAAAATATCGTAACTGCCGCGTTGAAAATTCATCTAATGTTGGCGTATTGAGTTTTTGGGAAGAAAAAGTAAAATTCATAATTTCGCTCATAAATTTCAATGAATTTGGAGTTGAAATATTGAATTTTCTAAATAATTCGGTGTAAAACCGGGGAAGTGAAAAAAATTCATCCACGTAAATTGCGGGAAATATTTATATGGGAATGTATGGGGATGAAATGGGACTTCGAATTTTCGGTGTAAATAGCGGGAAAACGTAAAAACGAGGAACGTAAAATCGAAGTTTTACTGTATATCGGATGTATATCAAAATTCCGATATTTGTTTTTTATTATAAAAATTGGATTTTTTCGATCCCTGGCTGAGAATGTTCCAAGTGAATATTGACTCACATAAGGAGTATGACTTTTTATAACGTTACGATCTTGAGTTGCAGCGCTTCTAGATAGATAAGTCCATGTTAATCTGTTAACCACATCAGAATTATTAACTTAATTAATATTACTTCCATCGCTGGTTGTTGTGTATCTAGCTAACGGGCAATGTTCACATGCTGAGTTTTTATGAGATTTTTGACTAGAGACTATCCCTTGGATTTTGCTCCCATGAGAATCTTCGGAGACAGCTTTTGACTTTGTAGTTCCCATATTTACACGTCATGTTTTAGTTTAGCTATCTCGTAACTCATTTCAGCTTGTTGGACGTAAAACATCAAATGTTAGTCATTGACCATAGATATTCAATATATCAGTTGGGTTAAACAGAATCAGTTACTAAATTTCTTCAAAATTAGAATTAGTTTGAGACAGTTGTATCAACTTGGGTTATAGTAATCTTTTGTAAAAAATATAAGATTTCTACGAAAACGTCCTATGTGATTGGTGGAAAACGCAATATTCGATTATTTAAATGAAAGATTACTGTAAACCAAGTTGATACAACCGCCCCTTAATCAATCTCCTCAGAATTAGAATTAGTTCATTAATCTAAAGTATAATAACTTTTTAAATACTTGCCTCCCAATTAATTTAATTTTTGAAATCAAGGTACTATACTGGGATACTCGCATGTTATTAATAAGTAAAGTATTTCATATGTCAAAATATTTTATGAGAATCTTAAAATTTTAAGTGTAATAAATTATACATTTTTTAATACATGCCTGCCAATCAATTTGATTCTCTCAAATATACTGGGATATTTTTCCTTGAAAAAATCATATTCTTCAATTATACTGACAGAATTGAATAATTCATTAAATATGTGACCTTAGAGTGGCTTGTTGGTCTTGTGGTTAGGACTCTCGCCTCGTGATCCAAAGGTCGCTGGTTCGAACCTCACTCCAGACCAGCAAGTTAGTCCTATTTTCATAGCACAAGCGTTTAGCTTAGGTTGAAAATGATAAGAATATTGATGTGACACGTATTCCGTGTTCGCATCTCTATTTAATAAAATTAAAAAGTGCACATTTTATTAGAGTATTTTATTTATTTATATTTATAAGTAAACTAGCTGTAACACCTCAAAAAATCATGGAACATTGGTTCGCGTCTTTGCTAAGCCCTAGTGTATATTTATAGCACCTTTTTGGTGGTCTACGGAGAGGCGGCCGTAGCCACATGCGTTAATCAGCCAGTTCGGGTTTGGTGGCCCGGGGTTCAAGCTCCATCACCGGCCGTCTTTTTAGTGAATTCGAGCAAAATTACGAATGTTACACAAAGTTATGGGGACAGACACAGATAGAGACAGGCAGAATGAAATTACTATGTTTGATAAGACTTATTGTACTACGCCCGTCTTGCTAGAAAAAATCTGTGTAGAGACAAACAGGTAATAAAGCCAATAGCTTTGTTAGATTGCTGAGCAATTATCATTGTTTTTTTAAAAATTTATTAATTTACTTAACAATAATAGTTGGATCATTTGTATAGCGCCATTTTCGTGAGTACTCACCTCAAGGACGCTTAAAATCATAAATTATTATGACGATTATTTTTGAAATGTATAATGTATGTATAACGTATCCACAAAAAAGTTAAGAGTCATCTTAATGACATTTAAAGATAATAAATTTAATTAAAATCTCATAAATTCAACAATAAAATAAATCGAAAATTTTATAAATAAAGTGGTTTATGACCGTCTTTTCCATATTTTTGAATAATTTAATTGATTTCTGATTAGTTTCAAATGTTCTTTTTTTAAATCACTGTTATGTTATACACAAATAAATACTGAAAAAAATACTCTGACATGCTATGGAACACAAAATAATATATTGAAGATAAATGAATTATTTTAATGCATCTTAAAATTTTTTTTGAGCTCTTTTCACTCTGAATTCCAGTAACTTTCTGAAGATAAAATAATTAATTAATATGGGCCTATTTTGGAAGTTAAGACTAGTATTTTGAAAAATGTGACCACCCAGAATGAGAGTTTTTTTGAGCTCTTTTCACTCCGAATTCCAGTAACTTTCTGAAGATAAAATAATTAATGAATATGGGCCTATTTTGGAAGTTAAAACTAGTATTTTGAAAAATGTGACCACCCAGAATGAGAGTTTTTTTGAGCTCTTTTCACTCCGAATTCCAGTAACTTTCTGAAGATAAAATAATTAATGAATATGGGCCTATTTTGGAAGTTAAAACTAGTATTTTGAAAAATGTGACCACCCAGAACGAGAGTTGAAGTATAGAATTGATCACCAGCTTTGAATCCACTGCCAATTGATTACCCTGATTTGGCACATATATTTTGTCAATTTGTTTGTATCTATGGAATTCAAAAAAATTCACAATTGAACCAATCTCCTAGATCATTCCTGGAAACAATTACCCACCATTTTGAGCCATACTTCAGAAAACATCTGAGATTCAGTCCTTTCTTACATCCACTATGGCCCGGTTGCGCCATCTAAAGTAAAGGTAAAGTTTTAGTAAAAAAGTTACATGAGTAACGTTTTTTACTAAAACGGGTTGCGCCATCTATGGTAAAAATATTTAACTCGCCGAAGTACATACATCTGAGTAACTTGTTTTTACTCTCCAAGATAGATGGGTAAAGGTAAAAACGTTGGTAAAAAAAATGGCCGTCCTCTCACAGCTGATTTGAAAATGTGACATTTATCCATATAGATACTTATCATTTGAATTTTGTCGCTGTCATTTTCGTATTGAAATTTGTAAATATTAAAATGAATCTTTTAATTTCGCGTTATTTTAGCGATGGTTTGACGTTTGTTTGGTTTGTTTTATAGAATAAAGTGGTTTGTTTGAACTGGTTTTGAACCGCAAAAGTACGTATTGCCAGTGGTGAAAAACTGAAATAAATCAAATTCCATAGACAAATGCGGTATTTGAGGTTTATTCCGCTTGGCACCCTATTAGCCTTATGATTGGTTTGACAGCGGTAAAAAAGCTGTTTGTGCAACCCGAAATCGAGTTTACTCTGATCTGAGGGTAAAAAAAGTTACTCGGGTCAATGTTACTCGAACCAAATTTACTTCTGCTGGCGCAACCGAGCCTATGTATAAGATTTTCTTCAACTTACTTTTGTTGTGCATACACAGCACTGACATTATTAATTTTTTCATATTTTACTAGGTCCAAGACTTTGGATCTCTGGGATTATTTTCTTTGTTTCGAAAGTCCATCCAGCCATTTCTAAATTTATCAGTTATATATATAATGGATTAGGAGTTTCCAAGAAAATCCAAGAAACATAAAAATACACGATGTATAATAATTAATATTATCAGGTCCTTACTTATGTTATTATGTATTAAATTAATCAGAGTATCGGCTAGTGTTGTCGATATAATTTTGGCATTTTAACCGGTCTTGTGTCGGCCGTAAGTAATGCGGAATATACCCTGTCTGCTGCGCAATTTCGCGTACGATTGCTGTTTTTTAGACCCTTTATTGTGAGGTTATATTCATGTAAAAATCAACAATAATCGCTAAAAAGTTGCAGGTTCTGGTTTCTCAATATACAGACCTCAATAATTGTACAATAATTACTTATTCATTAATTGAGCCCTTGCCCGGAATAACGTTGTATCCAACAAAACTCTCATTCCGAGAAAAACTGAAAAAACGAAACCAGTTACAATTTATTACATTTTATATTTTAAATATAACAAACATATAATTCTTAACTAATCTCAATATAAAATAGGGGGAAAAGTCAATTAAATTTGAATCTATTGTAAAAAAACATGCTGAATCAGTGGAAAAACGTTGTATATGAAATTTTCACAAACAACGTTATTCCGCAAAATGGATTTTTTTATTCTGCTTTACTTGATAATGCCTTTTAAAAGCAGCATGTGCTCATCTAACATGAATTCACAAATGTCATCGAGGTCCTTGAGCTTAACAGTCTTATTGGCAGTAGATTGGAATACATTGAAGTTAGTTCCAGGCTCCCTAACTGCATGATTTTTTCCAAACGGTAGCCAATCTTGCCCTCCTTCCACAAATAGTTGGTAGAAAGCTATAGGAGGTCCATGATTCTAATTCTTTGTGGAAGGTTTGAGCTCTGATTGTGATGAGATCATTAGTAGGTAAAGAGCTTTTACGGAACGATAAGTCTCTCGTACATACTATTACATATCTCCGTCTGTTTGCTGAATACGGCGTCGGACATTCAATTTCTTAATACACAAGACGAGATGATTACTTTTTTCATTGTAATTCAGTAACCTGAATACTGATTAAATATTTATCTTGATATTAAAATGGAGAAAACATCCCGGATTTAAACGTTTTTGGCACAAACTCGACCCTGCGAAAAAGAATGAGGAATTAAATAAACTTTTTGTATCGGTGTTATATTAAGTTACGATATAAAGAGCACTATAAAGCCAGCATTATTATCAAAAAGCATTTCAAATATCAATATGGATAAATCAATTGAGTAAAATCGGTTAACGTTCGACAAAATAATATTGTCACATATGAAATCACAATATCAATCAGAACTGCCAAATCGTATACAACGTTATTCCACAAACATGTTCTGGCGGGTCAATTGCAGGTTTGATAATATTTTTTCTGGATAAAAACTCCTTTCCTGCATCCTTCAACTTATTGGCTTTGATATCTTTCCAATTTAAAACATTAGATGTTCGTTTTCTCCCTTTATTCATGTGAATTAAACCACGCTCCACGATATTGACGCTCGGCGACGCCATTTTGAGAAACACTATACAACGTTATTCCACAAACCAATAACTTTAAAATGCAGCCAGAAGCCTAAATATTTTTTTCTTGACATATTATTTACCTTAAACGATGCATAATAACATACCTAACATAAATCCATCAATAACTCAAAATTGACATTTGTGTTGGATACAACGTTATTCCGGGCAAGGGCTCAATTATGAAAATAAGTAATGAAATTTACTGTCAGAAATTACGCACATGTTTATCGAATAAAACCATGGAAGCAGTAACACTAAAGATAAAGATAAGTATTTCAATATTTTCGTTCTAAATATATCAAAGAATATAAAAATACTTAATTTTAAACATTTTTAATTAAAAAATAAACACTTTTTTTAACAGATTAATTAATAACACAATTAATGCGCGGTTCGAAGGCGGCATTTTTTGGCCGGTTTGCGTGGCAAATGAGGTTACGTGACAAATAGAACTCGTTCATTCATTCAAAAACTTGAGATACAAAAATAATAAGTTTTGAAATTCATAACCGTAGGTAAAATAGGTCAAATTCGCATACCTGTCTAGGGAGTGCAGATCTGCGGTTTGGCACACGATCGGTTAATGGAAGTTCGTTGATGCTTCTGCTATAGGAATTTTGGGGATGGAAAATTCATTTTTTGATTTTTTAGTATAAAAATTCAATTTTGTTTTAAAAATTAACCACAATGTAACTACTAAGTACTGAAAAATTATAAAGGTAATTCAGTGAATTCTTTTACCTAACTAACTTCATTCATACATCTACTCATCGCTCCTCTTGTTCATTGATAACTAAGGCTTCTAAAAGGACTATATTCCATCAACTACTGCACCATGTCACGCCGAGTCTTCTATTTATGATGCGATCAACGCTGGTGTCATGACTCATGTAAAGTCATTGCGTCTTCTACGAGATTTTTAAAGGCCTTTGTATTTCAGGTGGTCGGCTGGAGAAGCACTTTACGATAGAGGCATGTCCCGCATACCACAACACAACACCCGAAGAGTGCGAAGCGCGCTTTGCCAGCATTCGCCAAACCGTGGAAGCGAGGCGGAAAGCGCACCACGCCCTGGCTGCTCGGCGGACGCACCAGCCCAGTCTAGAGCATCGAGCGTACCAGCTTAAAGTCAAGGTTAGTAAATCATTATATTATTAAAAATAATAATTAATGTGCTTTTGTTATCAAGTACATATATTCATATAGAAAAATCATGTCTCAAATCAATTGGTGAGTGAATGGCACCATATAAATTATCCAAATTTTTAAGTATTACTATATTAATTAATTAATATTAACAATTAGCCCTTTCCATGCACAGCCACTCCTATTCCACCTTTCCACCTGAACTTTCATACATTGCTGAATTTAGTTTATCCTTCAACAATTGAATGGTTGCAGTAAAAGAGGCACTAAGTACCAAAATTTCATTTTTCAAACTAAGTATGCAGCTTGGTTCTATATGACATCGCCACTAACCCCAGTAATGCATTATGTCCTTGCAATGCTGCATTTGGCCGTTATTCTCGTTTGAATATCGCGACTAAGCCAAATAACACGGCGTATTATTTTAAAAACGGCAGTAAGTGCCATGGTCCGCTAACTTTAGATTGTATGAAAGTGGCTAACCAAGTAGGGTGCGCGTCATGTTAGCTCCCCATACAAACAACAAGGAAAAGGTGTTATAAAGAATATAATACAAATAAAAGAAGAAAAACACAAGGCCTGGAATATACATCAATAACTCAGAATATCATTCCAGTAAAAAATCCACCAGTAAATGAGGTATGATTTATTTTGTTTTGAAATTAACATTCATCCTGGTATTTTGTTACGGACAAGGGATACTGTTTGAATATGCTTGAATATGCTCAGCTTGTCGGTCATGGTACTTAGTGCGTAATTTGATTCAAGCATTCAATTGACCAAGCCATTTTAACGACATTTTCTTAATTCTGTGGAATATGCTACAAACTTCATCGTATCGTATCGTACATTGTGAAAGATTGTGAATATTCCTTCTGTTTGCCTGTCCAGCTAAAAACTTGCGAATGGAACAATCTAGCGATATTAATTTTTTATACAACATTCTGCTGTGAATTTATGGGTGAAAAATGCAACTATTTTCAGTGCAGAATTATGTTCCTTGGAAGTTTCCATTGGAAACAAATGCAATTAAATAATTCATTTCTATTGTCACAAATATCAAAACTGGAAAACTTTTCCTGGTGAATATAAATATATGTATACATATATAAATTTAAAATAATATTATATAATTACTTGATTATTTATGTTGCTGTCTGAAAAAAATATTATCACAAAGACAAAAAAACTAAAATCATAGATGTTTTGAAAATCCATTAATAAATATATTACATATTATTGTGTCGGTGACGTAGAAAAAACAGTTATGTGTTTTCTATAAAAATTTAATGATAATTACAGATGAACTCGTGAATATAAGTTAAATACAGTATAACCTCGCTAATTTGAAATTCAAGGGACCCAAAAAACATTTTGAATTATGCGGAATCCCGTTAATTCTCAATTTTAGGTACAAAAACAATCGCGATGGGATTTGCGAATGTGGAATTCGTCAATAATCGTAAAACTCGTGAAAAAAACCCTTTAATTTTGTTAATTTTATGTGTATATTTAAAAAAATCATTTTGACAACGCAATATTTATTCTGTTAATGCAAATCACTTGCAAAAAAATTTTTTTTTTTTTCCATTTCGTCACAACCGGATGGCCGTACATTAAGTACATATTTGCTGTTATCACTTGCAAAAAATCTTTTTTTTTCCATTTCGTCACATCTGGATGGCCGTATATTAAAAATGTTTATTTATATTAGAATTTATGGAAGGCTACATCAATCATCACTCGATTTTAACTTTCGATTCCGCGTTTTTCCAGCTCAAACCAACAATGCATAGTTACTAGAAATACAAATGTCAATAAATACGTTAAATAAATAATAAGATAAGTCAGTAATTACATCTTACAAATAAAACACATTTTAACAACACACAGTTATTAGAAAAAAATTAAACTAAAGTCAAATTTAAAACATGAAAAGCAAATTTAAACGCGTTAAGTTATGAGGAATTAGCGCAAACGCCGCAAACTAAAACTATCTGCACATATCAAAGCGGCCAACTGAAGAAAGTATGCATAGGAAAAAATCTTGATGCGATTGTGAAATTCGCCAAAAATCGTATAACTCGTAAAAAAATATTAATTTTGTGAACAATGTCTGTAGTTTTGCATATTTCAAGAAATCATTTCGAAAATGCAATATTTATTATGCTAATACAAAGTTTGAGACATTTCTATTACTCGGGTATCCGATAATAACATAATTGTTCTCACTTGCGAAAAAATCGAAATATTTTTTTAATTTCATCAATTTCAAAAAAATTTCTAACTATGCAAATTTAAATGTATTAATTTATGGCGCAAGGGGCTAAAAATTATTTTGAATTACGAATTACTGGGGTTGTCGAATTATCGGGGTTAATCTTCTACGAAATTCACATTTTGGGACTCGTGGGTTGTAAAAATTTAGAATTATCGGGGTTCGAATTAATGGGGTTTTACTGTATCATTATTAATTAACATGGCAGCTACTTTGATAAATATTACTTATCTCTCAACACTATAGTATTGCTAAAAATTATTGAAATATACCTAGTTATTTTGAACATTTCATTGAATTTTGACATTAAAATGTATTTACAGAAAAAAATAGGCTACTGGGTCTCAATCAACTCATTAATTATACAATGTGGCAATAGTTTTTGATGTTTGTATTGTTTTTCTAGATGAAAACTGTTGTATTTTATCTGATTTCTCTTTCAACCTTTTAACATACCTGTGACAAAATTATTTTCGATATAAACACAAAAGCAA
Organism: Agrypnia vestita; assembly: GCA_016648135.1. Taxonomy (NCBI): domain Eukaryota; kingdom Metazoa; phylum Arthropoda; class Insecta; order Trichoptera; family Phryganeidae; genus Agrypnia; species Agrypnia vestita. The sequence goes on from JADDOH010002737.1 coordinate 212,274, forward strand.
CTTCTGATATCTACGTACATTTTTAGATCATGTCAGTAAGCAAATAGTTGAAGCGAGAAATACATGTAAAGTAACTCTGTGTGCTCAGGAGTTACGCTCTAAATGGAAGACCCCCACGGCGCCGCCTCCCGACCTGAAGCAGGAGGAGGAGCTTGAACCGGTGCTCGAGGGGTTCGTCCCCGACTACGACCTGGCTCTTTTCAGGGAAGCGCAGGCCGCTTCGGCGTACAAAATCGAGGAGGAGTTGAAGAACATGCCACCCTCCAAGGGCACCAGGTAAACTTTTTGATTTGTTTGATAGTTTTAAGTTTATTTTTATTTGGGTTTTCTTAGGCTCGGTTGCGCCAGCAGAAGTAAATTTGGTTCGAGTAACATTGACCCGAGTAACTTTTTTTACCCTCAGCTCAGAGTAAACTCGATTTCGGGTTGCACAAACAGCTTTTTTACCGCTGTCAAACCAATCATAAGGCTAATAGGGTGCCAAGCGGAATAAACCTCAAATACCGCATTTGTCTATGGAATTTGATTTATTTCAGTTTTTCACCACTGGCAATACGTACTTTTGCGGTTCAAAACCAGTTCAAACAAACCACTTTATTCTATAAAACAAACCAAACAAACGTCAAACCATCGCTAAAATAACGCGAAATTAAAAGATTCATTTTAATATTTACAAATTTCAATACGAAAATGACAGCGACAAAATTCAAATGACAAGTACCTATATGGATAAATGTCACATTTTCAAATCAGCTGTGAGAGGACGGCCATTTTTTTTTACCAACGTTTTTACCTTTACCCATCTATCTTGGAGAGTAAAAAAAAGTTACTCAGATGTATGTACTTCGGCGAGTTAAATATTTTTACCATAGATGGCGCAACCCGTTTTAGTAAAAAACGTTACTCATGTAACTTTTTTACTAAAACTTTACCTTTACTTTAGATGGCGCAACCGGGCCTTAGAATTGGTTTTCATTTGCCAAAATCATCAATCAACATCATTTTTTAGTTATTTTAGATCCACCAAATATAGTATTTATACACAATAGCATATCGTCACTGTATATATAATAAAGCCAATGTGCCGTTTACTACATTCTGAGATGAACGAATCAATTTGTCAATTTTTCAAATAAATAATGGAGATATACTAAAAAAAAACATTGCTGTTCAACTGGAAAGTCTGCCTAGTAATTATTTAAAATATTTTTTACAAATCTAATCTGTTCATTTATTTTTTAAAACAGTCATTGGTTTATCTCAGAATATACTAAAACGGCACATAGGATTAATTATATATACAGCGACAATATGGTATATAATTGAGTGTTGAATTAAACACAAAAATAAACACATATAAAAACACATAAGATGAGATAGATAAAAAATATTAAAATATTGTATTCATCTCCGTTACTCTTGTGGCTGTACAACCTCTGGCCTTCTTAAGAATTTTCCTCCACTGACATCATTTATTTGCAGTTCTGGATTTCTGAGACGGATATGTCCTTGAAGACATTGTCTTTCCATTTTAGTTTTGGCCTTCCCAAGCTCCTGCACCCTGTTCTCAGCAATCCTCCAAACGGTCACCCTCCCAACATTGCTTACCCACCGAAGACCTATTGTAATAAATCTCGAGACGCTCAACGGTATTAAAATATTTTGTGATGCCAAAAATTGTTGATAAATAATATTATTGGTACACTTTGTTTGCTGATTGTTATATCTTGCAACACAATAAATACAAACAAATTAAAAGACAGACCAAATCAGAACGGCTAAATTATATTCCTTTACAGCACACTTGCATGTAAATAGATAAATACTTGCAAACAGTTACATTTTTGATAATCAAATGATCAAATGATTTGATGATCAAAAATTGTTGATAAATAATATTATTGGTACACTTTGTTTGCTGATTGTTATTGCAACACGATAAATATAAACAATAAATATAAACGATAAATATAAACAAATTAAAAGACTTAAAATAGATAAATACTTACAAACAGTTACATTTTTCTCCAAGTGAAGCACTTTTTGAACTACACTTTTAATGCACATCTTTTTTTTTTTTTTTTTAATGTTGTGGTTTCCTATGGGAAGGTATTAATTAGTACAGAAGGAAATAAATTTTGCATTACTCTTGTGGCGCAGCTAGCAGAAAAAATATTGTCCTTTATAACAGATTAAATAGTTCTACTGCGTAATGTTGTTACTCAAATTAAGAAAAAATTGTTCTCAAGTGATTATATCTTACCAAAGTGACTTAAAAAGGTCAAACCCATTATAATTTAAAGATAATCCATTGCTTCATTATTCTCTGGATATGTATCTCTGGGTATTTGTGTAAAGGAAGAATCAATACTCAACTACTGTTACAATGAGTTTCGTAGCACAGTGAAAACAATTACTAATATGTCATTACTTCAACCGCCATTAGAAAACAGTCTGATAAAATAAAAAGCCTTTTTAGCAGGGTTCGAGAATATAAATCCACGGATATGTATCATGATATACATCACAATATTTATGGCTTGATTTTTATTTTTGTTGTACATACATATATCCAAAAAAACTTTCTACAGTCGTTAATAGATGGCGCTAGTCATATTTTAAAAAATCTACAGGTTTTTTCTTATATCTGCGGTCATTACTAGATGGCGCTAGTTGTATTTTAAAAAGTGCTACGGTTGTTTTTTTGATAAACGCTATATAACAACACAGATAGTTTGAATTTCGAATGGGAAATAAAAGTTTAATTTGTTTCATATAATCCGTTTTTTATTTCATAAAAAGAAATAAGCACCCATAACACTATATTAGAAAGAGCAACTTTTATAACTTATATATAATAATTGCATATATTAGCTTTTTTCAGTAGGCAATTCATTTATTTAATAAATAATAATTCATTATTAACTTGTTGTGGGCCGTAAATTTTCGGAATTTTTTGTGATTTTTCTTTTTACTAAAAAACCATGAAAACATGCGTATATTAAAAAAAACACACACATTCATATTATTTTATCGTAAGTGTCGAAACACAATGATTTTTTTATCATTTAAGTAAAAAAAATAATAATTATATATAAAAATAATAATAATAATGTTGCCAGCGCAACATTTTCTGAAAAATAATAATAATTTTTTTATTTGTTTATTAGAGACCACACTACTATTAATAATAATAATCTTCTTCTGTGTGATATATTTTGTTGCACGGCACGGCACACGACGGGACATCGCTCTCATAACACATAAATATGATGCACTTTCACACACACACATATTTCAAATAAACGCAACAAAATTGCGTGTATTTTTGTTAATAAATCACTATTAGTATTCAATTGAATCATAAACCAACAAAAACTGACAAATATCGCAAAACATATCGTATATATTTGTATATACGTGTACAAATAAATCGAAAATCGAAAAAAATAAATCGTATTTCCCGCGCACATTGCGCGTGACCTTGACGATGGAATATTTGAATTTCGATTGCACAACACGCGATCGGAGCGCCATCTATGACAATTCTATTCGATTTTGACGGCAGAAAAACTTCTGTTTTGATTGTTGATTTAAAATATAATCCGTGATGTTTTTGAGTTGAAAATGGAACGACAGGTCACAACAGGATTTCTCTATTGGAAAAAATTATGTTTTTCAAATTCGATACGCGGCCGTCGATAAATAAATTATTTTGTGCCTGTCGCATATATGCGACGCGGCCCAGGGGGGGTTTATTCTATAATAATTCATAATTCATAATATTTTAAGTACAAAAATTATTAAAAATGTTTATTACGCCATTGTTTCACTCTCTACTCATATACGGTGTTATCGGATGGGGAGGTTGTTATAAGAAAAATATAAACTCAGTAAAAATATCACAAAGGATTATCATTAAAGTAATACTGAAAAAAAAAATCTACATTTCCAACAAAAGATCCTTTAAATTGTTTCCAGTACCAAACGTAGATGATAATTTCAAGTAAGTTTCCATATTAAAAATATGTAAAGAAAAAAACCTTACAGAAAACCAGGAATATTTCAAATTTATGAGAAATGGAAACCAATTTATAATGCCTAAACGTAAAACATCCCAAATGCAGCATCACTATATTTATAAAGCCATTATTAATTACTATAATGACTTACCTATCGAGATACGATACATCACTAACCTCTCAGAGCAAATAAAAAAAATTATAATTTTCCTAAAATCCAACATAAATTCACAAATCATTTAAACCTATAGCTTTTTTCAAAATAACTCCAATATTTTCATTATCAATTTACCTTTTTTACTGTATTAATATATAACTTGTATATACTATGTACCTATATATTATAATAAGGAATAAGAACTGTGGCTACCTCATCAGACTCAAGAGCTTCTCTTTACTGATGAGGTCTACATGACTACCAAGTATTTAAAAAAAAAAGTTTAATTTGATATGTATATATAAGAACTGTATTTGTACTATAAATTTAATAAATTTAAAAAAAAATATGTACAAAATAAAAAAATATTTTCCTAATTATTTTGAGTTTGTATCAATCGACGTGTGCAAAATAAGAGAAAAAAGTTTGGATATATTTCCAATTTTCGATATATATCGGAGATATATATGTATATTCAAAAATCCGATTTTTTGATTTTTAAATATAAAAATCGGATTTTTTCGAACCCTGCTTTTTAGTTATGATAGAAAATTAAAACACATTTTGATATATTTCCAGATACGTGTGTATGGGCAAGTACTGTATGGAGGCTTGGTACCAGTCCCCCTACCCCGCCGATGCTGCCAGACTACCCCAGATATACCTGTGCGAGTTCTGCCTCAACCATCACAAGACGGCGGCGGGCATCGCCAGGCACAGAGCCAAGTGCGTCTGGAGACATCCCCCGGGTGACGAGGTAAGCAGACACACCAACACACGCACAACACACTTTTCTTAAGTAAATAATTGAAGACCCCATGGCGAGAAGTTGTTAACTAACATTCAAGTCATTTTGAGATAATTAGACATTTGCATTTCACCTTTGAAAAATATGTTTTATTGCTAATTCAAGATTAATTTTTATTGATTTATGTCACTAAAATATCAAAGTATTTTTAAAATAAAAAAAACGCATTTATGCACAAAAAAATAAAAATACACTAATTTTCCCTAAAAAATGTAGTTAACAACCATTTTTCGCCTCTGGAACTCATTTTTAATAGAATAACACCTTTTTAACTTGATGAGGGCCGTAAATTTTCGGAATTTTTTGTGATTTTTCTTTTTACGAAAAAACCATGAAAACATGCGTATATTAAAAAAAAACACACACATTCATATTATTTTATCGTAAGTGTCGAAATGCAATGATTTTTTTATCATTTAAGTAAAAAAAATAATCTTTTTTTGAATTTCCATAATGTTGCCAGCGCAACATTATCTGAAAAATAATAATAATTTTTTATTTGTTTATTAGAGACAACACTACTATTAATAATAATAATCTTCTTCTGTGTGATATATTTTGTTGCACGGCACGGCACACGACGGGACATCGCACTCATAACACATAAATATGATACACTTTCACACACACACATATTTCAAATAAACGCAACAAAATTGCGTGTATTTTTGTTAATAAATCACTATTAGTATTCAATTGAATCATAAACCAACAAAAACTGACAAATATCGCAAAACATATCGTATATATTTGTATATACGTGTACAAATAAATCGAAAATCGAAAAAATAAATCGTATTTCCCGCGCACATTGCGCGTGACCTTGACGATGGAATATTTGAATTTCGATTGCACAACACGCGATCGGAGCGCCATCTATAACAATTCTATATGATTTTGACGGCAGAAAAACTTCTGTTTTGATTGTTGATTTAAAATATAATCCGTGATGTTTTTGAGTTGAAAATGGAACGACAGGTCACAACAGGATTTCTCTATTGGGAAAAATTACGTTTTTCAAATTCGATACGCGGCCGTCGATAAATAATTTATTTTGTGCCTGTCGCATATATGGGACGCGGCCCAGGTGGGGTTAAAATTGGTAAAACACGAACATCAAACAACCCTTCAAAATCTATCCGTTTTTACCATCCATTATCCAAAATTACAAAATACCTGGCATGTTAATTAATAATACAAAACATTGTATGTACCATTTAAAATTATTGAAAAATAATATATAAGCACATATTATAATAGTCTTCAAATAAAAACAAATATACGACACTACTGTCAGAGTAAAATTTATATTAACCATAAATATTCCAATAAAATTAAAAGGCGTGTTAATTTCAGAATGACGCCATGAACATGTTCTTCCCATTAGTAACTGATTTGATTTTTATGAAAAAGTGTAGTTAACATGTTCGTCCCTATGATTTGAATATGTTCTAATTATTTATAAGTTCTGAACTTATTTCCAATGGAAAGAGCGTACAATATTTAGTTTACACGGCTTATTAATGCATTTTTGACAAAATCTTGCCATGGCGTGTTCGATTATTTTATTTAAAGTAAAATGAAAAACATCCTGACTCTTGCGGCCTTCTGTCCAGGTGTACCGGAAAGGTCGACTGGGGGTGTGGCAGGTGGACGGACGGAGACACAAGCAATATTGCCAACAGCTCTGCCTCCTTGCCAAGTTCTTCCTCGATCACAAGACGCTGTACTACGACGTGGAACCCTTCCTCTTCTACGTGATGACTCTCGCTGACTCCGAGGGCTGTCACACTGTCGGGTACTTCAGCAAAGTAAGTGACATTTGAATATAAATCTTTTTCCTACAGTTTTTGCGATTTCTACATACATACATACTAGCGTAGCAAGTGCTGTATTATTTTTCGAATGAAGTGTTTTGTGTTTCGACATATATCTCGTAACAGATTAAACATGAGTGGATTATTATTTAGCGAAGGTCTGATGACAATTCAGTAACTTGAAAAAATATAATCATCATCAGCTCTAGAACCCGGATCATTCTATTGCTGGTTGTTCTTTATTATCTTTGATTTTTAATGTATCTAGTTTTTTTTTATATATTTCAATTATACAGGTATTAATTACATATAAAATTAATTACAGGTAAAATCATTGACATAAATTATTATGTGAATATATTAGCTGCCGTATACAGCATTACGCAGGTGGTAATTTCCATCACATAAATAAATTTCTTGTTCTTGGCAAAATGTATAGAATCCAATTGCTCTTAATTTAAATAATAAAGTTTATATTATTAAAATAAAATAAATAATAATAATAATGAATCTATTTAAAATAAAGTTTATGTTTAATTATAGGTTAATGGAGACCATTATTTTCAGAACAACCCAATATTAATTAATAGTATTTAAAAATATATTTACACGAAAGCAAATATCGTTGCAAGAGATTTTTGTTTTTTGTTGTGAAATGTATGTCAGTGACTCTAGGAGTATACATAAATAGTGTTATTATTACATACTGTTTTTGTGTTGTTTTAACTTCATATAATCAATGCGTGTTACTGGAATAGTCCGAAGACACTTGTAATTGGGATATTGGGTTGAGTGTGAAATAAGTTATGTATGTTTTTTTTATATATATTTTGTTACCTATATTGTATCAATGCAATGTGCTCATCTGCGAATTGACATGTCCTACACAGTGGTAGACATGTAAAGTACACGCAGTAACGATTCTGTTTCTCCACCCAAATAATATGCTGAAATTTAAAAAAACTTTGTAATAATGAGTTTAGCGGTGGTATCAATAAGATACAAATTTATTAGCAATTTAGTAGAAATGGCAGGTTGAAATCATGAAATCGTGATCAAGCAAACAAAATATAAGTGGTAACAGTGAGTAAAATGAACATCTCAAAGTTAAGGACGAGTGTTGCATTTGTTGTGCATAAGATCTATGATTAGTAAAATTGTAATGATCTCGGCGTTGAGAGGAGTCTACTTTGACTAACGTACATTTGGGATTGTGCGATGGCATACCTAACATTAAATAAAAGCTATAACAGGTTGTAAAAAATATTGTTATCAAACTTCCTAGAATACACAAATTAACGGAAACTGTGCGCACATTGCCTGTGCAAATACATTTTAATTGACGGTGAAAAAGTTCCTACTTAAAAGGCATTTAGCATACATATTAATTTACCATATCTCTATGATGTAGATTTAAATTAAGATAACATGTAATTTGATTTATTGAATTGTGAATGAATGACACACATAGAGTATTACATTAATATTTTTATCAAACTGTGTGTGAATGCTCAAAAATAAGAAAAACTTCAAAATTTTACTTTCGACTCCAAAGAATTTATTTTTAGATGCTTAAGCAATCACTGTTGATGTGCGTAGAAAGAAAATATTTAAAAATTCTCATAAATTATATTGCCAGCGCAAAGGACACTGCTACATCTGTTCGCAACATCATTATCCTTAGTAGGAACCAATTGGGCATTTGGTTTCTTTCATTAATTACAACCCAATTACGAACGGGATCTGATTAATAAATTAACAAGTCGACCGTTTGCACCTCCAACTCTATTAAAAAAAAATTGATGCGACTGAAAGTTGCGACTGCCATTACTTTTGAGAGCGGCTAATTGCGGGATATAATAAATCACTAATATTATGGTAATTCGTTTAATGATTTTAATTTAAAAACGAAACGATTAAAGAGTTAATTAGGCAGTGTCCAAAATATCATTGCAATATTTTTTCATATATTAAAAAATTTGTAGCCCGTGCTTCGTAATTACCCGCTCGTTCCGACACGGTGTCGCGCCCGCAACACGAGATGTCTCACTCCAGTCGCAGCTCATGCGCCACGCTGCTTTCATCACCACATTACAACTTTGACGTTTAATATTCTTCACTCTTTAATAAATTATACTGAAGGTATTTAGCATTGTGCCAAGGTTTGATAAGGTATCAATTTACTATTTATGTGCTAGCCGTAAACCTGTGAAAAATCACAGGGCATTATGATAATTAATAACGACCCATGCATGTAGCATGAGCAGCGAGTTATGGACAGACAGACGTTCAAAATCAGGATGGTTGATTAGATTTTTCAGTTTTTATCTTGGAAAAGGATTTTCTCCTAAATTGTAACCCAAGGTGAATTGATCCAAAATTGATCTGGTTAATATCCACTTGGATACTAACAGAAGATTCATTATTTTGTTGAAAATAGTTTAGAAAATAATAGTTTCTTGGGACGCGTTGCACTGCGCTAGTTTTTATCATAGCTGACCTTTAAGGCCACATTTCAGTGACCACCATCTTTTAACAAAAATGAACAGCACCCTAGCGATACATTATACCCTATTGAGAGCATCCATGCTGTTGTATCCATCAGAAACTGTGTCAGCGACTTTCATAACGTAACAATGCTATTGAGCACTGACCACGCTTATTTTAGCTTCAGACTCATCAGATATTAAGTACTTTGTTCAAGCATTTCCTTCATGTACATGGTGACTTGGAAAATAAATTAACAGCATCTAGGAAGTATACAACCGACTTTGTTGCCTTTGAAACTCAAACCACATTTCAATCTCGGGCTTCCGGGCCTCATTAGCGGCTAGTCATCATCAGTGTTGTAATTCCAGCGAGTTATGGACATTTTAGTGGAGTTTATAAACTCCATCACTGTTTCAACTGTTGTCTTATGACACTGATTAAATATGGACTGTCTTGTGAGTGATGCGGAGCCCAACTTAAATGGGGCAAGTCTGTAGTGTGAGTGAATGTATGTATGTATATAAAAAATTCAGCGCCTTTCACCGAGCAATTTTCGCTCCGACCAGACGCTCGACGGCAATTATATATGCATCGTATCACCCTGTGAACTCGAGTGAGACATATTAATTAATAAAAATATGGATGGGAAGCTGAGTCATACGATCAATTTATTTTTAATTTGTTTTAAACGATGCAAGCTTGTTTCCTCTCTTGTTTTTGTAAATTAAAATGATTTTTGTAAATTAAAAATACTACAAAGTATTAAATTATTTGAAATGCCACCTACCTGATATAACGCATTTCACCTTTATTTTAAGAATGTCAATATATGTGATAAACAAATATGGTTTGAGTTGAGTTTATTGAATTTGTTATTTTTAACTAGTTAGCATTTCAGCTCTGTAATTCCTACAAAAGAGACCTCATACATAGAGACATATGTATAAACAAATATATTTTTTTTGTCCCTTTATATTAACTCGTGGCGTCTGCTTGCTTGACAAAAAAACTTTGGATCGATTTTTAACCCTTTTCTTGTGATCCGATCGAGCTGAAAGTTTGCAAGCAGACTCGTGGCGACGATCAAGAAGATCTATCAAATTTTCGTTAAAAAAAATTAATAAATTTTTGAACTTTTCAAATTTTTAATTGTTTTTTCATACAACTTACTAAGTTGTATAAAAATATTTCAACGCGTCTGGTAGACACAGAATGTGATTGTAGTATAATTTTGGATTTTTGGAAATTTTTATTACTTCCTTTCGTAGCGTCGCTCGACCGAAGCCCAACGCGTAGGTTAAGCGCCAAACCAGTTTCCACTAGTAAAAGAGAAAGGGTGTATAATAAAAACTCGGTTTTTATGGGTTACTTTTTTAATTGGTTCATTTATTAATGTGTGTATAATTGTATTATAGTGTACAAAGATTGCTAGATACATAATACATTGAAAAGTGTTACAATCTAGGTCTAAAGTATAATTGAAAAGTCCATAAATAATTGGCGGGGGAGGAGGTGGAATAAAACTCCAATTTTATAAATATTTGTATTAATCATGCAAGAATCTTAAATACAACACCAATATAGATTATTATCTAAAAACCAGCGAGTCAAAGATTATAATAGTAATAGGGAGAATATACCATACGTAACACGCTGTCCTTATTGTACAGACACACCACAGTTTCGCAAGCCATTGCATAACATTAAATCAATAATGTTTAATAGTAAAAGTAATGCCAATAGGTACACATTTTATCATAATCGTAGAACAACGATACATGTGATTTTTCTCAAGTTTGCAGGAGAGCAGTTTGAAGTTTTATTTACATAAAGATACTTTATGTCATAGCTCGATGACTACAAAAGATCTTCCTTTGAAACTTGGGTTAGTTATTTATAGTGGATACCTTTAAAACCTCAAATATAGTCAGCGCAGTACAATGACGTTTTTACACATGCTGCATTGTTCTATAATACTTCGTATAATGACGGTTAAATTAATGAGAAAAAATACGCTTTTTATATGCCATGAGATAGCTACTTTTTTCACTTTTTAACGATCCAAGTCAATATGAATTTTTTGCACATCCTTCATTGTTCTACGATCATGACGTCGGTCGCATTATTATCTTCTTGTTCAACTTTATTTAGACTCGAGAGTCTGTGCAGGAGTTTCTTCTTGTGATGCTGAATTTCAGCTATCTCTCCGTCACTTTGGGGGAAACTGTCCATCTGGTACGCCACGCAGAGCTATGTATGAAATTCTTTTTGCACTCATTCTCTGTACGTGTTGGTACCACAACATCGCTGACGCTGTCGTTCCCATCCGACCTCATATTGAAACTCGCAGACCTCTCGGATTGCTGTATTCCTCTTACTCCATTATGAGATTTTAAAAGCCAAGATATAAGAAAAATTTGAAAAATACTCGTACCTATTTGAACGTATATTTTAATCTTTTCAACTACTTTTACATATTTTCTTTTATTAACTTTCCAATTTACATCTTTTTGTTAATGCCTGTACCATAGAATTAACACTATTATCAAATTTGTTAATGATTGATTCTTATTATTTATTTTTTTGGAATTAATTATTATTATTTTATTTTTTATTGGCACTAAGATTTATTCATATAATAACTGCTTTATATAAATATTCTTGCAAATACACTTGTACCTACAGGAAGAGCACTGTCTGCTATAATATAGTAAAATACTAGTGTAGCAGGCAGGGCGTAAAATAAATGTAGTGTTTACTTTGCTGCCAAGACCCTCAGCAATAATGATACACGGTCATATATTTCTGTAATCTCTATATAATGTTGTCATCTATGAATGTAAAAGCAAATAAATAAATAATAATAATTATTTATTTATTTATTTACGCCCAAGGGGCTTTTACAAGTAATAATATGAATATACAATAGATGTAACAAAATAGTTTAAACATTGTAATTTAAATTTGTTAAAATAAAATACAATAATGATAAAAGCCCTGAAAATTTTCCAATTGGAAAACATTCCAATTCGAAGGTTTTTATTTTTTTATGTGACTTGTATTAAAGGGAATGAATTTTTCATATTCGACATAAGTTACTGCAATGATAGTCCAACGTTTTACAAAAAATAAGTCAGAAATATTGGAAAAAAATGCAAACTTTGATGTCGCATATCTCCATAACTATTGATGTTAGGTCATAATAGCTTGAACATTTTCGACTCATAATCAAGGCGGGAATATAGTACCGAGAGGTTATTAATGTTTTCCAAATAACCCTGTATAAATATAATTATTGAGCTGTTTCTAAAAACTTGTCTTTTTTTTAAGGTATCCACCGTGGTTGCTTCAGTGACGTTTCTTGGAAGCTTATTCCAGCTACCAACCACACGGTTTGATGAAAAATTCTTCCTTGGAATTGTCGAAAATTATTTCATTTTCGACGTAAAATATTTTCAAAAAGATTTAATGAAAATGTTCAATTTTTCGCAACCGGCTTTCCGAAGACGATGATATATAATAATTTCAATTTGTGGAATTTTGAACAAATTAAAAAATAAACACACCGAGCACATTATCTTTCAGTAATTATTAGTATTTTGACAGTTTCCAATGTTGCTTTGTCATCATTTATATAGAGGTATGGGACTCTGAACCCACAATGAACTCGGCAGGAAACAGCTGTTTTGCTCGATTCAGTTTCCATCATTAGGGAACGGACCCTACAATATTTTAGACATGTTAAATAATCTTCGTTTTTGATGTTTTATGATTCATCCTTTTGTGCAGCTAATATTTACTTTAAGACTAATGAAAAAATTTATATCTGTTGCGTCTTCATTTTCTTGCATTTTCATAATGAATATTTTTCAATTTCGACGTATATCGTTTAATTTATCATTTTTATCGTTTAAAAAGGACAAAAAAGTTAGTAGATATATGAAAAGGATATACAGGGTGTACCAGAGCTAGCAGCAGAAACTTTGCCGGTAGATTCCTGCCTATGTTATGAGTCAAAAATGTTCAACCAACCATGGCCTAATATCAATAGTTATGGAGATATGCAATATCAAAGTTTGCATTTTTTTTTCAATATTTCTTACTTATTTTTTGCAAAAAGTTGAACTATCATTACACTAAGTTATATCGATTATGAAAAATTCATTCGCTTTAATACAAGTCGAATAAAATGATAAAAACCTTGCAAAAATTGAAAAAAGTAATGAAATGTAAATGAATTTTTCATAACGGATATAAGTTATTGTAATGTAATGAGTTCAATTTTTAACAAAAAATAAGTAAATAATTTTTTTTGCGCGGGCTCCCTATCGAAACTACTCAAGTCAATTTATGTTGATTTTTAATATTGCGCTAATTTATGTTGGTTTTCGTGGGCAGCCAGTGTAATAAGTTATTTATCTCGACTAATAAACATTTCTCGGTGGAAAGGTTCCGTCTGCCCCCCCCCGGTGCCGGGGTGGGGCCTGTCTTGCTGGGGGGGGGGCAGACGGGGAGGGGCCTGTTCGTATATTATTTATCCTCCGCGGTGAGCGTGCGCTCTTGCGCGGGGCTCGGGCGCCTCCGGGCGCGGCTGCTTGTTCTGCCGGTCCGTCTATTTCTTATTCTAAATTAATCTCGCATTAAAAGAACTGCATCGGATGGATTTCCGCAGTGTATGAACTTGGCATTCAGATGAATAGTAAATTGGATGTGCTGAAATGAACAGTATGCACTTTTTACCGTCATCTTGCGAGAGTTCGCCTCTTTTGGTCATTACTATTGATATTATAATGCGACCACTATAAATTAGCGAGCGAGGGAGGGCGTCCCTGTCGCGTACCAGAAGTTTCCAGGGTGTAAATTTATTACACAATACATAATGTACAGAATATCCGGTGACCGGTGTCGTAGCCTTTAACAGAAATTTGGTCGGGCAGCACTAAAGAAACCAAGCCTTAATGGCGGCCGTTCTATCTGTCAAACTGTCAGACGGTAATATCGGTCCATTATTTGCTTTTTCAGCTTGCACCTAAAGACGTACCACTATAACTTGGCGTGCCAAGGAGGGCGTCACTGTCGCGTAACAGAAGTTGCCAGGGTGTAAATTTATTACACAATACATAATGTACAGAATCTCCGGTGACCGGTGTCGTAGTCTTTAACATAAATTTGGTCGGGCGGCACTAAAGAAACCATGCAGTAATGGCGGCCGTTCTATCTGTCAAACTGTCAGACGGTAAGATCGATCCATTATTCGCTTTTTCAGCTTCGCAAAACTTTAATACTTCATTGGCAATTGTTCTTGCGCCATCCCGGACCGTTTAGGATGTTTTGGACATAATAATTCAGTGTATATTGGTAATCAAGATGTCACGGCTCCCGAGCAAATACGAGATTGAACCGAATGACAGGGCGAGAGGTTACCGCCGGGTGCGGGCGGGGCGGGTTTTTGTTCCAAATTCGCCGCACGCCAATTTACGCTGGGAAAGCAATGGGTCATGGTTGCTTGAACGTTTTCGATTTATAATCGAGACAGGAATATAGTCCTGCAAGGTTATTAATGTGCGGTCCAGAGGCGTGTCTAAGAAGGTTTTTATTTCTATTACACTATTGTTTCTAGTTTTTAATAAACAGAATCGCACATCTATTGCACATGCATTTTTACTCCATTTATATTAACTCGCGGCGTCTGCTTGCTTGCTTGTCTGACGAGCTGAAACTTTGCAAGCAGACTCGGGTCCAATGGTATATTTTTGGATTTTTCAAATTTTTAATGGTATTTTCATACAACTAAGTAAGTTGTATGAAAGTAATCCGACGCATCTGGTAGACACGAAACCCGAAAATGAGAAAGGAGAAAGAAATGTAAAAACTTGGTTTTTGTGGGTTAGTTTTTCTTGGCTTCTTTAGACTCGGATTAGAATTTGGATTTCCTTGAATAGTATGGAATAGTAATGCCACCCAACATTTATAGCTATCTAATCTAACCAGTAATTAAAAATGCCGGCCTCCGCTTTCTTTCCTTTACGAATTTTACGTTCAATATTGCCCCGGTCTCGGTTAAACGCGACTCATTGTTTTATTCCGAGTCATCGGCGGCGCTAGTTGTCGCTAGACGTGTTCGGTTACTTTTTTATTGCAATTGGCACATTCTTCTCAAAGATTAAGCACTTTAAATCTGTGTCGAGTCTAGGACCAACAGTGGCGTGCAGCGCGTACAAGCAAAAAAGCTGTGCATTAGTAAAGATTCTGGGAAACAAATGTTAATTAAATAATCCTTATCTTAAGAAAAAGTTGATTTAAAATTCTAGCCGTAATTCGTCCTACGGCTAGAAGTTTTATTTCCGACATTTTTGTGCCTAACTTCATGTCAGTTCTTCATTTATTTAGCCCAATATTTCGTTCCACATATACAGTCAAGTCGAGAATAAAAACGTGTATTTTTAAGCTGCGAGTTTTGTGTAATAGACAAGTAAATTTAGCGTGCTTCTTCGAAAGGTCCTATGCCAAGTGAGAACTACGCTCGCGTAGTTGCAGAAATGTTATTTTTTACAAATCCCACCCAAAACTTTGTGTCTTTTCTATGGTGAATGTAAATACAATACAAATACCATCTGCCATCTGTCATATCATAACATATAATGATGTCATAAAATGTTTGATTTATTTTTGTGAAAAGAAACGTATATCTGAAATTAGTAATGTTCCCGATTTAATTATATATATATAAATCGTCTTCGAAATATGTTGAAAATTTTTGCCGTATTAGCTATACTTATATAAAATATTTATTTATTTAGGAAATATTGTTAACTTCATATTTGTTATTAGTTCATTGGTTATTAGCGCACTCCCGGAATTCTCCGGTTGTAATATCCTCGCGGTCGCAGGTACCAATTATTTTTCTGGAAGGTTCCACGTGTCCTCATTGGCCCTTTCTTCTCTCGCGGTGACTGGAGCGTGTACTCGCCCACAGATGTCAGCCCCGTGTCGCTTTCGTCGCCGCTCGACACTCTCGTGCCCCACACTGCCTTTGCTTTCATACCCCTCATTTGTATTGTTGTGCTCCTAGAAGGGATGACAGATACTCTTTTTGATCTAATTAAAGACAACAGAAAGCTATAGTTTCACAATATTAGTTATCTGTTGTTTAAAATTAATAAATGCTGGACGCTTTCAGTATTATTAGGGTGAACAGTATAGTGTGGGGATCATACCGGAGAATTGAATTCTAGAAGAGTTTTTGTGGGTGAAGGGTGAGCGTCGGTAGTCACCGATTTGTGGTGATCGATGAATGAGGAGAAAGTTGCTTTATGGTCACCACCGGCTATGTAACGGGAATTCTCCAAAGTCGTGGAATGTCTGATTAATTTATTTACTGATAAAAAAATTACAAGTTATACATAACTACGATAATAGAGGCAATGATAAAGACTCGATGGAACAGGACCTCCGCCTACGCCGGGGGTAGTTGAGAGACTGACTTGCCCGTTCAGGGCGTTGGTTATTTTTATATGTTTTGAGAACAAACAACTCTCTTGAAATCTAGCTGTGTGTGTGTGCTGACGATGCTCTGGGCATCGGCCTGTGTCGCTGCCTCGTGTACACTGCTGCGCCTCAGCTTTGTTTACGCAGCAGACTCGCCACGTTTGTTATGTATTTATGGGATGAGACGCCATAAGTTCTAACTAGAGATGTGTACAGTTGTGCGTGTGTTGTAGGTGTGTAGGAGTTTATGGTAATTCCTTCACATATTTGCTTTCTGTCTTCATTATTCTTTATATTTGTATAAGTCCGCCGGTAAAGAGGCTTGAAAAGGTTGAAGGTCTGCTGTTGGCGCACTTTACTTCCCTCGAGAGCATTTATGTTTGAGTGACGGAACGGTGGCCCACCCCGCGCCGCTCGTGCCAGACAATTAATGCAAATGAGATTTTCGTAACATTTGCATCCGACGTGGGGGCGGCAGGGCGCCCGGCCCATCGCCAACCTTAAATTGAATACACTGACCCCTCATCCTGGCGCGGTGAGGGTGGAAAAAGCGGCCTCATTTCCGGCTCGTGCTTCCTCGACATACCCACACACAGCGTGTAACAGAGCCAGTCCAAAATACTTTACAGGTAGATCCCCGTCTTGATAATGAGTGGAAAATGTTCGAGCAACCATGACCTGATATCAACAGTTGGGGAGATACGCTACATCAAAGTGTGCAATTTTTTTCCCCAATATTTCCGACTTGCTTTTTGTAAAACGTTGGACTATCAATACTGCAACGAGTTGTCCGTTGACGTTTGACGGCCGAAAACAAGCGAAGGCGCATGCGCGCAGATTGACGGGCCGGTGTGCCCAGTCATCAGATAACGAACTAACAGATAATTCGAAAGCGAAGATTTTAAAACAGTTCTTACCGCTGTGAAAACGGATTGAGTTTCCAGTGAATGTAAAATGTCAGAAAAAATGTTGAAGCGTTAATAAAGGTAATTTGACGAGAGATGAATTACGAAATACGTTTTTCATTTCATTTTGGCCGAGCCACGACACGTAACAACACAGTAACTTATATCGAATATGAAAAATACATTCCCTTTAACACAAGTAACAAAAATACTAAAAACCATCCAATTTCAATTGGAATTTCTGCAGTGTTTTTATCATTTTTTTAAACTTGTATTTAAACGAATCACTTTTTCGCAATCGATATAAATTACTATAATGATAATTCAACGAATTGTGAAAAATAAGTCAGAAATATTGGAAAAAAAAATGCAAACTTTGATATTGCATACCTCCAAAACTATTGATTTAGGTCATGCTTGCTTGAACATTTTCGACTCATAATCAAGGCAGGGATCTACCTGTAAAGTATTGTGGACTAGCTCTGTTACACCCTGTATGCACTTAATTAATTCTTCTGTTTGGTAATTATTAATTAATCTCGGAGCGAAATATCAATGCCAAGAGATAAAATAACCTCCTTGTGTGATTATACATTTGTACATTCTAGTCTTGTTGCTGTATGTGTACGATTGTCCGAAACGGCCGCATGACGACGCGCGCAAAGCACGTTCTAACTGCATGTAGACTGAAATATAATTAAAGACCTAATGAAATATACGAAGACAATATTGTATACGATAATGTCTAGATGGCAATATGTTATACCGTCACGCTCAAAATGTATGGGCATGTCATGCCTGCGTTTGTGCCAAACTAAATACAATAAAATCCACGAAACAGGTGCACTGGCATTTTGTCTAGCCGTAAAAGACCCACGCTACGCGAGCTTCAAATAATTTAATGAATTGATAATGGCGATCATGTCATGGAATATATGCTCTTTGACCAATTATTAAAAGTAGCCGATCAAATTAATGGATTAATATGGCCTTTCGCGAATTCTGCTCCATTAAAAGTGGGTATACCTTGAGGTGGAATTTTCTAGCGACGGAAGGCAGGAAAGTGAAATAGATAGAAGAATAGGAGCTGCAGCCGGCGTTGTGCGTTCTCTGTGTAGTGCGGTGATAAGAAAATCCGAGCTTAGTGTCAAGACAAAACTGGCTGTTTTCAAATCTGTGTACAGGCCCACCCGGATATATGGCCATCAAATTTGGATCCTGGCGGAGAGAGTGAGAGCAAGGATCCAGGCTGCCGAGATGTCACGTTGATGGACAGAGTGAGAAGGGCCGACATAAGGCACACACTTGGCATGGAACCCATAGAAAAATCACAAATGAAGTGGCTTGGACATGTGCTAAGAATGTCAGCGGAACGAATACCAGGAAGAATCCTCCTGGCAACCCCGGAAGGAAGGCGGCTGGTGGGTCGCCCCAGATTAAGCTGGAAGAGGCAACAGAAAAATGTGTATGAAAACAGAATGGGTCTAGACCGTTTGACTCGTGCAGAAGCAGCCCAAGACATGGGAACACGGAAACACCTTTTCGAGTCTTTGGGCCCCGACCCTACTAGTACAAGAGGATGAAGATGATGATGATAAGCAAAAATGGTGTATTTGCAATTGCCCTAGGAAAAGGGGTTAGCATCACATATAACTGCGCTTAAAGCACATACTACACTTTTGTTTAACCTAACCCAACTTAACCGAACCGAATAATATGTATTTTTAGTTATAATTCGTAAAGGGTATATGTGAAGTATAAAAGCAAAGGCAGCAATCATCATCATCATCGATGGCTCCACAGCCCACTGCGGGCCTTGGCCTCCTTGAACATTCCTCTCCATCTTCCTCTATCCTGACGTGTACTCCTCCAATCCCCGAAGCTTATGGTTTTCACGTCTTGCTGCTCCATTCAGCCGTCGGAGTTAGGGTCTACCAACGCTGCGTCTACCTTGGGCCTTTGTGTGGAGAATCTTTTTTGGCATTCTCTCTTAACGTGCCCTGCCCATAGCAGCCTCCCTATTTTGATCAATTCTATTATGCTGGGCTCATTGTAAATATTGTAGACCTCCTCGGTATATCGTATTCTGCAAATTCCATTTATCTGTACTGGATCGAATATTTTTCTGAGTATTTCTCTTTCAAATGCAAGGAGAGACATTTCATCATTTTTACTCGATACCCAGGATTCAGAGCCATACGTTAATACGGGACGTAATGGTGTCTTATATATGGCAACTTTTGTTTTCCCTGACATCATTCGGGATGCGAGATGTCTTCTCAAACCGAAAAAGCATTTATTTGCCATGTGTGTTCTATGTTTGATTTCGGTTAATGTATAATTTTCCTAATTATGTGAAATTGTTAATAGATTCTATTGTGTGTGTAGGATCACCTATGTTGATTGTGCTTGCGGGCTGTTTATTTATAACTGTTTTAGTAGCAGGCGCATATGTACGGGGTGCACCAGAGCTAGCGGCAGAAACTTGGTTGGTTGTTATGAGTCTAATATGTTCAAGCAATCATGACCTAATGTCAGTAGTTACGGAGATTTGCAATATCAAAGTTTTTTTTTTTTTTTTTTTCAATATTTCTGACATATTTTTTGCAATAAGTTGAACTATCATTACATTAACTTACGTCGATTATGAAAAGTTCATTCCCTTTAGTACAAGTCGAATAAAATGATAAAAACCTAACAAAAATTGAAAAAAGTTTTTTTACAAGGTTTTTATCATTTTATTTAAGTTGTATTGAAGCAAATGATTTGTTCTTAATCGATATAAATTACTGTAATAATAGTTCAACTTTTTGCAAAAAATAAGTCAGAAATATTTAAAAAAAAATGCAAGCTTTGAAATTGCATATCTCCATAACTATTGATAGTAAATCACGGTTGCTTGAACATTTTAGACTCATAACGTAGTCAGGAATCTACCGGCCAAGTTTTTGCTGCAAAAATAAATCAGAAATATTAAGAAAAAAAATGCAAACTTTGATATTGCATATCTCCATGACTATTGATATTAGGTCACGGTTGCTTGAACATTTTAGACTCACAACATAGTCAGGAATCTACCGGCCAAGTTTCTGCTGCAAAAAATAAATCAGAAATATTGAAAAAAAAATGCAAACTTTGATATTGCATATCTCCATGACTATTGATATTAGGTCACGGTTGCTTGAACATTTTAGACTCGCAACATAGTCAGGAATCTACCGGCCGAGTCTCTGCTGCCAGCTCTGGTACACCCTGTATAAACTAGTTATTTTATGAATCAATCCTAGTGCCATTAATTGTCATTAGACGATTAGTAAATTTGGGCGATGGTGTAAACGATGAGTTTGGCTTGACGGTGATCGAACGGCGACGAGTCTGGCTCGTGTCCACCGGTTGCGACAGGGTCGCCCGCTCGGGAGGACTCGCCTCGTGGTGTTTACTTTACCTACCCGTGTTCACAATTCCGGGATTATTGTGGAGACAGCTGCCACGTGCCGGTGTGCTCCCGTGTTCTCGGGAGCTCGTCCTGGAATTTTTGCTACGTTAACCGCTCGCGCGCGGGATCAACTCTGTTTTAGATTATTACTTTTCACGATTAACAATATCTTCATGATAATTATATAGAAATGCGGAAGGAAATAACATAGAAAAAGATATAACATCGTCACGTGTTCGTGGCTAGGGAGACATATGAAAACACCGAAAATTAAATAGTAATTTATTAATTAGTGACTAATTATTTATCAAATTTTCAAAGCAAGAAAACACTTTGTGGCTTGACATTATAAGACATTTAAGAATAAATTAAATACTATGTTTTAAATTACTTTATTGCTATATGTTTGTCAACTAGTTTCTGTTGGACTCAACCTTCTTCAGGACAATTATAATATAGACTAATCTAAGTACAGTAATTTGTAAAAGAGGAAACAGAAACAGAGAGGGACAGAGTGTCAACTAGGTGGGGGGGAGGGTAGGGGGGAGTTAAGTGAACATAGAGGGAACAGCTTTAAAATTGGACTATTAGATAAATTTATTTGTTTTTTTATTATTTGACTATAATTGATAGCTTTATTAATTTCTAATGCTTCTAGATTTTTAAGTCGCAAACCTATTCCGTTTTTGTGTAAAATTTTTTTGGCCCTTTATTATTATCGAATGTGTGATCAAAATTAATTAGACGTTCGGCAAATTCGGAAAAACCTACATTTGTTAAGCATTTAGTGTGTTATTTTATTCTAATATTTACGTTTCTCGATGTTTTTCTTTTCCCCTTTATAAATTTCTGTACTTGGATTAGTCTATATTATAATTGTTCTGAAGAAAGTTGAGTCCAACCGAAAATAGTTGACAAACATATAGCAATAAAGTGGTTTAAAACGTAATATTTAATTTGTTCTTAAATGTCTTAATTATTTATTAAGTAAACAAAGTCACTTAATACGAATTAAACTCAAATCTATTCTTTAAATTACACTATTTCGCTTTCCATCACTCGTATATGAACGCTTTATTATCGCTGGAAACACTTTATTTATCGCTCGTAGAATATTCAAATCTCGCACATGAAAGTCACACGTATTTATTTCGCCACTATCGGTAAGTACTCTCCCGATTATTTCGCTGGTATGTCTTATAAATAGTTTGAATTATAAATAATCCAAACACACCAAGTCTGCATATCGAATGATTTGGCATTTTAAATTAAAATAAAATGATTATTTCAAATTTTTTTATTTGTAATGGGAAAATGTAAATTAATCTACGAACGCTGCATTTTTTAAATTTCTCGTCTTTCCGATCATCATCAAGGTAAAAGTACTATAAACAGTGTAAAAGAAATAGTATAAAAACGTTAGTAATATAAACATCATAAAAGACAAGTATAAAAAAACATAAGTAATATCAAAAGTCTCCTTTGTGCCAGCCAAGCATTGCATGTAAACCTGTTTTATGTTTTCGTTCGATTATATAGTCTTGTATTCTTTATGTGTCAGAGATAGTTTAAGAAGTTCGACATGGACAATGCTGAACGCAAGCTAATCCATATTTTTCAATTGAGAAACTTTCACGCGAAGTAGGTGCATCATGGTCCAGCATACACGGGCCTTGGGAAGGTCAGGAAGCCGAGGAAGTTATCATGTTTCGTTTAACCAAAGGTGGCGTGTCATGTCTAGGAGCTGTTCCAAGTTGCCAAGGACAGACATCCCTGGCGGACAGCAGCCCTGTAACTAGATAGCACCCTACGCCTAAGCGTGAATTGGAAGAAGTCAGGAAGGTGTGTACCGTGTTAACGTCATCATCAACTCCCGCATGGATCGTCAATTTAGGCCCTTCTCAAACATCTGTTGGTTCTTCACTCGCTTCCTAACTTAAGGGGGAATACCTGCCGACGAAGCGCGAAAAAATGCAATTTTTGTGATTTTTTTAAAGAAAACATATGAATTATGGTATTGGTATTATTTCTACATGAAAGTACATATTTTTAAGATATTGTTAATTTTTTTTGGTAAAAAAATAGTCAACATTGGCGGAAAATTCTTGGGTTCTGTTGACTGCCGAAAAAAGGTCCTCCGCGGTGACCACTCCCATTCATCTGTAATCATCAGAATAGAAAAAAAAATGTTATCAAAAGTGACACTATAATTTAGTCTTTGACGTAGGGGTTTTTGAAAATATAGATTTTTAACAAAATGGCGGGCGTTTGAATTTAAAATAGCGTTTTATGGGAAAAAAATCGGGTTTATTATGCCGATTAACGAAAACTAAGTCATTAAAAAGTCCTACGACAAAGACTAGACAGTTATGTGTAGAATAACCACTAGATATATCAAGTTTATCGATTCAGTGTTTGCCGAGATATTTTGATCACCGATTTTCAAAACATGGTTTCAAGTAAAACGCGTTTGAAAATTGAGCAATGAATAAATATCGAAATTTTGCATAGCATAAGTCCTCTCCACCTTGCTTAGAATTCCCATATCATCGAGCACTCTTCATAATTATAATAGAAACAGGTCTAACGTTTCTATCATGAAAAAAAAAACCCGACCAGCAGCTACCTGCGTGTAACGCGGCGCCGTGTGGCGCGGTGCCTAACAATGGGATGCCACTATTATCAGCTATATATTTTTTTAAATTTTTGCTTGTAATTTTCACCAGACATTCTTAAGACCTCAATTTTTAGGAAAAATAGATTTTTTCGGTATTTCTCCTTAAGGAAGACTAAGTGCTAATTTTTTTGTTATATCGAGCTTTAAGTATTAGATTCCCCCTCGCGTGATAAAATTAAATGGTGTAAGTGTGAATATAGTGATTCATAACGACATTAATACGGTTTCTAGGGTTAACCAGGGATGTCAAAACTACCGCCGTTTCGCTTTATCGGTATTACGGAATTTTAAAGAAGTTTATGTATTTCATTTCGTCGCGGTAAGAGAAAAGAATGCAAAATAATAGTTATACTCCTCCCACGATCGTGGGACGACACCGATAAGCCAGTGATAATAGAGAGTGGTTTAATATACTGTCACGTGTCGTGACTACGGGAAGATGAAAGAAAACGCTGGAAATTAGTAAGCGATTATTATTAACTACTGATTAATGAATTATTTAGAATATTTTGAGTATGTTCAAATCTTTCAGAAAAGTGCTGGATTTATTTGTCACAGGGACATCACTAATCAATCAATGTATATTATAGACGTCTCACAGAGACGAAACGTTTGCATTTTTATGGGAAAGTAGGTATAGAAGTCTTTTGAAATAATATTTCTGGCGTATCCTAGTGTTTATAGCTAGTAATTCGGATGAATTTCATTACACAGATGAAGTATTTTGCTATCGAAAATTCCGTAATCAACTACAGAGGTGTCATTAGCGACATCTGTGGGCATTTAGGGGGAATGAAAAACTTTGGTGCAGGCCGTGTGCAGGATGGTTACAACTCGTATGTAAAGCGTGGTATATAATTTAAATATATATACAACTTCCAAAAATTAGCAGATATGGTGTATTCTATCATGGGTGGAAATGGCGAACGTTACATTGTGTAAAGTGATCGCTTAAGCCAGCCGTACGATAGATCGTAAGCCCTATATACACCTAAAATACTTCTATACCTACTTTCCCATAAAAATACAGTTTCGTCTCTGTGAGACATCTGTAATATACATTGATTAATTAATTATTTAATCACTTAATACTATTCAACTTAACGCTATTCTTTAAATTACACTATTTCGTAATTTATCACTCGTTAATAGACACTATATTATCGTTGGAATACTTTATTTAACATTCATTAGAACATTACATCCAGCTTTGCACGTATTATTTGCTTCGGTTAATTTCGCTACTTAAGTAAGAACTTCGCTAGAGTATTCGCTTGAGTATCGCACGGTTGGCCATCCTGGCTTCGCGGCTTGCGACTGACTTCGTTTGTTTTCGCTGCCAAACGTGTTCAACAACCTCGCACGCGGCCTGGCTCCGTATTTATATCCGAGCATCGAGGTATCGAACATCCTAGACTTTTTCAGTGTTTAGAAGAAGATCCTCGTAGCTTCTAGGTTTTTATAGAAGTTTCTCGAATGTTTCAGATGCTTCCCGAAAGCCGTAGAACACCTTAGAGCGTTCTCGATTCTACTGTAGTGTTGTGGCAAGTGACAGCAGTGCGTAATTCTTTTTAGGCTCGTTACAATATGGGGGTGACGAATGTCCAGTATCTGCCATATTACTCTTCATATTTGGTGTTAAAAATATATTATCGAGTTTAAAAAGTTATTACAGAATAATAGCATTGCGTCGGCCGCTTCGCCCGGGACAATTGCTGGACGAATTTATATATCTAGGGGAGTCAAGTAGCCTTAAGACCTGCCTAAATCCCGCTGGAGTGTTAAATTATAACATTTAGCTGAAATATGTGGTAGAGAAATGTTTGAGAAACTTGAGGCCTTCAAACAGCAGTATAGACGCATCAGCAGAATAGAAACGGCTGATGAAAAAGTACATTTAACAGGATAATAATTTATGCATCTTTTTCTTCCTTATACTGTTGAGGTCGGCGCTTCTCATTCTTAGGCTGTATCTTCTTCGGTTCTGGGTATCGCTTTCATCCAGGCCGTTCCTCTGTGAGATTTTGGAGCATCGAGTCATCCAGGAGATCTTTGCTCTTCCTCTGGATGACTGTCGATAAAGCTCCGTAGACATTGCCTGTTTCATCCCGTGGTCTGGTGGTCTTCATCTCTTGTGCCCATACCGTCTCGACTGTCGTTCCGGCAACTTGTTAACGTCCGTGACACCCATTGTTTTAGTGTTACCCTCGCCGATCATCTAAACATTCGCATTTCTGCTGTTTTGAGTTGCCTAGAGTAGGAGTTGTACATAGTCCAGCATTCGAAGCCACACATTATCGCAGGTCTAACAATAGTCTGTTAGGAAGAATTTATGCATATTTACTCCCTTTATATTAACTCATGGCGTCTGCTTGCTTGCCGTCAATAAAAACTTTGGATCGATTTTTGACCCTTTTCCCGTGATCCAATCGAGCTGAAACTTGGAAAGCAGACTCGTGGCGACGATCAAGAAGATCTATCAAATTTTCGTTAAAAAAAAAAATAATTATAGTATAATTTCGGATTTTTAGAAATTTTATTGTTTTTTTTCAAATTGGAATCATTAAAAAAGTTTGATTAGCAACGGCGCGGCGGCCCGATAACGTCGCGGAATATTTTCTAAATTTGAATTACTCCGTCGGTATAATAGGTACATCACTACGAATTTCGAGAATTTACAAAACAATTGGTTCACAGATGACAGTAAAATTGTTTTTTTTGGGAAAAAATCAAATAATAATTTATTTCTTTTAGATTTCTGCTTAGTTTTGAAGAATTCTACATTACTCAAATCTGATTCTGACTAAATCATTTGACGCTGGAAATTCATAAGGTACGATATTGATGATAATTGAAACTATCAAAATATTGACATCTCAAAACATCTGACATTTTAGAAATTTCTGTTAGTTTAGTGTTATGTTATATGTTTTAATTCGTCTTTAATTATTGTTATATTTTACAAAGAAAGGGAGTATAGTAAAAACTTGGTTTTTATGGGTTACTTTTTTAGTAAATGAAAACCTTAAAGTTTTTTGTGGTTGTTTTCCATGTTTGTACCATTGTCAATGACGTATAAATCAACAGTTTCTTCGTTTTATTAATGAACTCGTAACTGGGTAACGTACGGTTTCGATAAAGGTATACGCACTCACATTGGGGTATCGTGTTCACCCAGCATCGCCGTCACCGGTAGATCTTGGTCAACATAACGTATAACCGGTAATGGGATCCCCGGTGGCAACCCTGTCTGCGGCCGAGAGCCCTCCTCGTTATCCGCGATCGCCGTAATCCGCGCTGATCCCCTCCCCTCCCACCCCGCCCCGCCCCCAATTGATCGGCCCCCGCCCCGCCCTCGTGCATTATGGACGGCGGCCGGCGGAGCGCGACGTCTGGCCGGGCGCGCGCACTCCGCCCGAGACGGCAGACTCGCCCGCGGCGGCCGGGATCCGACATTTTCAGCCCGCCCTGGTGATGGTCAAAGTCTCACATTCCTGGCCAACTATCGGTCTGCGGCGAACGCTGGCTAGGCTGCTGTTTGCTACCGGCAGACGGCGTATCCGAAAAATTGGAGAATGTGTCTCAGACTGATCGTGGAAGTCTATTTCGCAACCTTCGTTGATAGTAAAATGAGTCGATAGTTCGCATCTTATAGCACCTTCGTAAGTCTCGGTAATCGTTTGGCCTCGCAGCTGACTTCCCAGCCTGATGCAACGTATCTCCATCTATCATTGTTGTAGCCTTCCAGGTCTTCTTCGTCCTAAATTTGTGTCCAGGATAATTTCCTTTTCTAGTTTCATTGTCATATAATCATCATCATCACTCTTGGCACTACAACCCTCGGTGGGTCTTGGCCTCCTCAATTATCTTCCACCACTCGTCTCGGTTTAGTGTCAGCTCTCTCCAGTTCCGAAGCTCCAAGGCAGAGATGTCTTTGAGGACGTTGTCACTCCATCTTAATTTTGGCCTTCCTAAGCTCCTTCGTCCTTGAGCTCAGCGGGGACTTTGGTGCTTGGTGCTCGGACATTCTGTCATATAATATAGCCGAAAAATCGAAATATGCTTTGCTACCGCATGCAGAGCTGGTCGTAATTGGATATGCTGTAGGATTCAATTCAATTAAATCCCAAACTGACAATTCAACTGAAAAATTTACGTTTTAGTTTTTACGAAGCCTTCTTCGTCAGCGCTGTTGCGCGGGCCCTGTTTGGATCCCTGTCGCACCCCGCATGGAACGTCTCGCGGACGACCTGACGCGATATCGAAGCCGGCGCTTTGTCGGCCGCTACGGGACCGGCTTCCGGCCCGCCGCGTCTCGGGCTACGTGCGGTCACGTGTCTCGGCCGGAAGTGACACGCGGAGGCCGCTTCCCGTCCGGTCGGACCGAGACGACGGCGTGCGCGCGGGCCCGACGCGAGGCGCGCCGTTCGCTTCAAAGGTGCACCAGGATTTCCGGCAGTTCTTCAATCTGGAAAAACGTGGGTATCGTGTACCGGCTACGTGATGCGAGGCGTCTTAATACGATAATTGGTTTGGCGCTTTAAACGCTGGAACAATTCTAATTGTGTGAATAATCCCTGTTAATTTTGCATTCTTATTATAAATAGCTACAGCAGATAAGATTTGATCTGTTCAGATATGCAAAGGAGCGAAGATTATGCCGGTAATTTAGAATGTCGAAAAAGCCGAGAGAATTTTCATTTTCATAATTAACTGGCTGTTCGTACCCAGCGTTGCGCGGGTTATGGATCAAGTTGAAAAAAAATCGTGGGGGAAACAAAGGTTCAATTGTTTCGCAAAGCCTCTACTTAAAACAGTGTTTCCATTTAATCAGGGCTGGGATGGACAGGGTGTCTAGGGATGAAATATGGCCTATTTATTCCGTCGGGAATATGTATGCAAAATTCGGGTCCGATCGGTGAAGCGGTGTAGATTTGTACAGAAAATATATCTGGGGGAGGGGATGAGGAAATGTCGCCTATATTACCCGACTAATTCCAAAGCATAATCATGCAAACTTTTGAGTCGAACGGACAAACGGTGTAGATTTGTATAGAGAACAGACAGACAGACATTGAGCTTTATAGGTATGGATTAAAATATATAGGGTGAACGCCGTGAATTCCCTACAATATCCTGGGATAACTGTCTAAATTCTTAATACGAATCATTCAGGCTGTGTGTGAAATTACCCTTTTTAATATTTAAACGATCAAATCGCCACGTTTTGTGGTGCTTCCTCTCAAGCCTTCGCAATTTATGTAGCTGTAAGAATATTACCAGTTTTAGATGTTTTGTGTATGTAGTTGGGGAGAAGCTTGTTGGTCTATTGGTCAAGGCACTTAACTATTAACCCAGTGGTCGAGGGTTCGAGCCTCGTTCCCGACGACCAGCAAGTTGGTCCTATTTTTCATAGCTCGAGCGTTTAGCTTAGTCTGAAAATAGTAAGAATATTGACGTGACACGTGTTTCTAATTTTTTTAAATGCTGCAACGCTGGATTATATTTAATTCGTTTTTAAGTATACACTAAGCATTATTAGTCAATTTCAAGAACGTACACGAACATATTTGTCATTTTTTAATGGACATAATGTTCAGTTTCAGGTTTGCTTGGGTATATGTCTATTACAGCCACATGTGTGCTATTTGTTTATTTTAGTTGCATACGCGTTATTTGTTCATTTTAGGTACATTTTGTCTATTTCGGTGCATTTTAATAAATTATTTAATTCAATTAATTCAATTGGCTAATATTGTTTGGAAGGGGTGGCTTATATTATTTGGACATGATGAAGTATGAATGATGGTCTCTTTATTCATCAGTTCTCTATCATAAGAACGACTATCAAATCTAGTTGGAAGCCACGCAAATTGGCGCGCGAGCGTTAGAAAATATTCAGAATTATTTCACGTTGTCTCGAAATTCCCAATGCTTTATTGGTCGCCCAAGAAGCTCACAGCTTCCTTCCCCGTCCAGCCTTACATCTGATTAAAATGTCATCCTACTCATGTACCGAAATATCGTACGTACAGGCTTGAAATATTCAGGACGGGAGTGTTAGGCCGGTCGCACTTTGGATACGAATTATATTCGTACGATTATTTTCGTACGTATGGAGCGCGCGCATCGATTGCGTCTTGCGTTGGTCGCGATCGGTTACTTTTTGCATTTCTCCAATAACGTTTGTGCCAAATGAATAATCTGCATCTTCTGGAAAACTCTATTATGGCAGACATAAATAATGACAGACTTCATGACTATCTATCTAATAGATTCAAAAAAGCTGGGGAAAAATCGAAGTGCAACGAGAGCTCGTAACGTCGGAGAAATATTTAAAATTATTGAACTTACAGGTAATTAATTTACTTCTTTAGAGATTCTTCGCCATGGCCTGCGCTGATGGTCACGTAGTTGAATCACTTTGGTCCCACAAACATTTGTGGTCATGTATCAAATTGACAAATTTTTCAATATCCATCGTACGAACTCGCAAAAATTTCCGAACGAATCCGGATCTTGTCGGACGTCGCGTCTATACGTGCGTACACGCACTACTAAATCGTGTACAGTGTGCGATGTTCAATACTACTTGGAAGGTCAGGAAGGTACTTGCGTATTCGTACGTATACGTACTACTCGATTTCGTACGAAAAC
Source organism: Agrypnia vestita (assembly GCA_016648135.1). Lineage (NCBI taxonomy): Eukaryota > Metazoa > Arthropoda > Insecta > Trichoptera > Phryganeidae > Agrypnia > Agrypnia vestita. Next base: position 242,731 of record JADDOH010002737.1, read on the forward strand.
GCATCCAGTGTGCGGCCGGCGTAATTCAAATTATATTTTGGGATATCTCCAATTGGCGGGAGTTTTACATTTTTCGCTACCCTTGAATATGAATGTCAGATAAAAGTCATACAAGCACACCTAGTCCGCGAGTTCTCTGAATTATTCCTATTAATATTTCGCCTCAATGGGGGATAAGTGTATTATAGTCTCGTTGCAGTTCGGTTTTGTAGAATAATATTTTCGGTTTTCTTATTTAAAAGGTTTACTTTACACAGTCCTGGAGCTGGCAGATGAGGAACCAAAGTAGATTCATTGCAGTGGAGATGAGATCCCTCAGACGTGTGTGTGGCAAATCAATTTATGATAGAGTAACGAATGCAGATATTAGGAATGAATTAATGTACAGCTGATCTTAGCATAATTAATAGCATTAAAAAAGGGTCGCTCAGATGGTTTGGGCATGCAAGTGTTGATGGCGCCAGAAAGAGAGGGCGACCGCGGAAGACGTGGCATGACCAGATTAACCAGATGCTGGAAGACGGTCCCGTCAGAAGCCTCGACAACCGGCGAGCTTGCATGCGGAGATGTATGAACGCGGATGAGGCGAGAGTTGTATGTCGGGACAGAAGAGTGTGGCGCTCTATCCTCTCTGCCTACCCCCACGGGGAAACGGCGTGACGGTAATTAAGTAGGTATTTTACATACTATAGAAAATTAGTAATACTGTAATGTAGTTACGTAGGTACTTCGTCTTCAAATAATATCGAAACATTATTTTTTCCACTCAAACAATGAAGCACGGTGGAGACGTAAAGAGAACATTCATGCGCATGCGTGGATATTTAAAACGATATTTAAAAAATATGAAATTGAACCAAAAAACGTTGATACCCTCTGCGAAGTGGGTATCAACTTTTTGAAGTATTACGATTTTGTACAATTTGTATTACGATTTTGAAGAGATTATTCGTTTTGAAATATTGCCAATTAGCGTCCAACAATTGGAGAGATATTTGTACACTGCGCCAATATTTGTGTATGAAAAATTGCTCAAATTGTAGAGGGCTTACATAAACTGCCTGTTTTTTCCCCAAAAGTTTCCATCGTAGGTACAAAAATGTCATGAAAAATGCACTAGCGGGAAACAGTCGAGTTCGTCGATTGAGATGTTGACTTTTTTCTCTCATCAAATATCCTTTCTCGAAAGAGTTATTATATGAACGGTTAACGAGTAACTTTTTTTTAGAATATGCATAAGTGACACGACTCTATTAGATTTGATAGAGACGCTATTTTTTTTTCATATTGGCAATACAGACAATGTGCGCTCTGTGCATCCCACGAGCAACGTAATAATTGATTAATGAGTTGCCAGGATTGGACGTAGTTATGCAGAAAGCATCCAACCAAAAAAACATGGAACTGACAAAATGGCTTCTAAAAATTTGAACACGAATAAACCTAACGCGTCGTTATTTAATTCATTATTGCATATTTTTGGCATAGGGCTCATTGCATATGTATTTTGAATGCAATTATAAGAAAAAAACTTTTATTTATTTCAATACGATGCGTTTTACCGATTGGATTATTTCCACAAAGTATCTAAATGTGTGAAAAATAGTACTTTTTTTTCTATGTTGGTTCCATGTTCTACGAATTTGATAGAGCATGAAGTAAAAAGTATTATCAGAGGCCTAGAAAACGCTTAACTCCCTTTGATGTTTTCTACAAAATTGTAGTGTACGTATACTATACGTGAAATATACTAAACGTAATACGTACGTATACTATACGTAAAATATACGTGTAGTAACAGTAGAATTGAAAAACTGCATAATGTGTCCATATCAAGAATATAATTCTTTTTGGTGAGGTATACATACACACACAAAAAATATCGATTTGTAAACATTTATGTATGATTGTAGAAAAAAATATTATATAATATATATATATATAATAGATATATATATATATATATATATATTATTAATTAAATAAATAAAAAATAAAAAAAATATCACACGATTTTTTTTGTAACCTAACCTAACCATTTTTTTTTTGTAAATTTGAAGCTGCTGAAAACAGCCAAACAACTTTTTTGAGTTTACGATTCAATTTAACGTTGATTGTCGTGATGTGGTTAAGAACATTATTAAATTTACAAAAAAAAACTACATATATCACGGCTTGGACGTTTTCAGCACATAAAGATATCGTATTGAGCTGTCTAAACCCACACATAACTCATTTTTAGCATTTTGTGGGTTGGATGCTTTCTGCATAACTACGTCCAATTGAAAGGTTTAGATGAGGATTAGATTATTTCTTCTTCAGTAATAGCAAAATAATGCTAACGACGGATTTGCAGAAGATGGATGGAACATGATAGACATTACTCGTGAAGATCATTAAATTAAGGGAAAAACATACACTTTGTTACCTCTGCGTGAGTTTAATCATAATTTTACGACTTTCTACTCAAGTTTCGAGAGTAACAGAATCTCTTATGGACAGGTTAAGCATTATCAAACCTTAAATTAAATGAATGTATTAAACATACTGAAAACTTCACCTGTCGATGAGAGATTCTGTTACTCTCGAAACTTGAAAATTAAAATATAAATTTATAATTAAACTCACGTAGAGCTAACATTACTTTTATTAATAAATATAAACAACTTTAACAATATTTTTATACGTAGGTTTGTTCTGAGAACACAGTTACTGGATTTTGTCCCCAGAGGTATGATTAATTAATTTAGATAAATTATACAAGCCTCACAGAGACGAAACTATTCATACGAGAGACATGTGTGTTGTCTTTTAACAATTTTTTTTTAGGATGGCCCAGGGCCTATAAAAATAAAATATAAATCTATGTATAACTAGTTCATGAGAAAGGGCTACAGATGTCTCTAGCACAGTCCCTTCAAATAAACGAAAGGTTTTCATATTTGTAACATATATGGAACTTTAAAAAAATGTTGATGTGTGGATTTTGTTACGATGGAATTGGTAGAGTTTTGGGAATTGTGTAGAGTGACCACTTAAGCCAGCTTATGCAGGTCGTAAGCCCTGGACCATCCTATAAAAAAACTTTCGCACATGTTTCTCATATAAACAGTTTCGTCTCTGTGAGATTTCTATAATTTAGAATTGTACAAAATAACTATTTATTGAATAATCAACTTGATTCGGGGCCACTTGTCTTTTATCAGGATACAACGTGTATAAAAATTAAAATTGAAAGTATAGACATTAATAAAAACAAAAATATAATTATATGGCAGTTGAATAACTAATTAGGATTATATTAAAGAAAACTATATACTACAAGTACTTGAGGATGGCCCTGTTAAAAGCCGCAACAACCGTAGAACTTGTATGAGAAGATGTTTGAATGTGGCCGAAGCAAAAGTGGTGTGTCAGGATAGAAGAGTGTGGCGTTCAATCCTCTGCCTAGAACTGCGGGGGAACGGCGTGATGGTTAGTTAGTTAAAGAAAACACATTATTATTGTACTTACTTACTTACTTACCATCACGCCGTTACCCCGAGGGGGTAGGCAGAGAGGATAGAGCGCCATACTCTTCTGTCCTGACATACAACTTTCGCTTTGTCTACATTCATACATCTTCGCATGCAAGCTCGACGGTTGTTCAGACTTCTAACAGGACCATCTTCCAGTATCTGGTTAATCTGGTCATGCCACGTCTTCCGTGGTCGCCCTCTTTTTCTGGCGCCGTCAACACTTGCATCATATATCTTTTTTACCATTCTTTCCTCATTCATTCGCTCAACATGCCCAAACCACCTGAGCGACCCTATTTTTATTCTCTGTATTATGCTACGATCAGCTTTACATTCATTCCTAATATCTTCATTCTTTACTCTATCATACATGGATTTACCACACATACATCTAAGGGACCTCATCTCCACTGCATTCAATCTACTTTCGTTCCTCTTCTGCCAGCTCCAGGCTTCACTTCCATACATTAGTGTCGGTACCAGAACTCCATTATGTACCGCCAGTTTATTATTTACATTATTATTGTGAAGTTGTAATTTCAGAACAAAGTTCTGTGAATTATTATTAAACAAATTTTTATTAATCAATTAGAAAAGACATACAGAAAAATTGTATTGTTGAGGAGATAAGTGATCTGGGAGTAATTTTTGATGCTAAATTATCATTCATTCCCCACATTGACTTGATAACTAATAAAGGTCTCAAAATGTTGGGATTTGTTTTAAGAACTGCACAAAACTTTACAGACCTGCGCACTTATAAAGTCCTCTACACTTCTCTTGTCAGACCTCAGGTTGAATATAACTCGATCATTTGGTCTCCTCACTATGTTAATCATTCAACGGCAATTGAACGAGTCCAAAAAAATATTTAAGATTTATTAATTACAAAATAAATATACGCTTGGAAGATATCAATTATGAATATCTCCTTAGTTATTTACAACTTTTAAACTTGTCTGTGAGACGTACTGTAACAGACCTAATATTTCTTTATAGGATCGTAAATAGTTTGATTGATTGCCCCCAGATTATTAGTCTGATCGACTTATATGCTCCATCGAGGTCATCAAGACACAGTGCATTGTTCTATTATAGTGGAAATGTCAGAACTAATGCATTAGCAAACTCTAATTCCCAGATTACACTCATTAGGGAATGAGCATGCAGAGGCGGCTGACATTTTTGCTGATAGTATAACTGTTTATAGGACAAAGCTGATACAACTGTTTACATCCCAACGAAATGGAAATGAACAATAAATCTTTATATTTTACATTTAACTATTATTATTTGTACCTTTAACTTTATTATTATTTTATCTTATGTTTTTATGTTTTTCTGTATTATTATTATTATTATTATTATTATTACCTTTTAACTATTATTACTTTAACTTTTAACTGTATTATTATTTTAACTGTCTTATGTTATTTTTTAAAAAAAATATTCTGTATATTGTAAAAGCCCATAAGGGTGTTAAATAAATAAATAAATAAAAAATAAATAAATCCCGGTAGCAGTTAAAATATTTTTTCGGAATATTTTTTTGAGTTTGTTTAAATCTTTCAGAACAGTACTGGATTTCATGTCACAGAAACATTATATTATTTCGTCAATTTGATTTTTCTGTATGTCTTTTCTAACTGATTAATAAAAATCTGTTTAATAACTAGGATTATATTATTGACTAACAGTGTATTGTCTGATTCAGCGTCCTGTTTTCATTCAATAATCCACGCTGACACGAGGTTACCACATATTCTCGGATCGACTAACATCAATATTCCACCTAAAATCATAACACCGAACCCGTGTAAGTGTGACGCGCTGGCATTTAAAGCCATGTATTCACTAGGGGACAAATCGCGAAACATTCCACTCGGCATGTCGCATCAACATCTACGCTCATGTTTCGGGGACAATGACGCGATCATTTGACGTGTACACACCGGGACTCGCATATCTTGTCGCGGAAATGTCATCCAATGAGGTTATGGATGACAGCTGCGGTATCTCATTTGGCGAAAACGGGGTTCCGCGCAATTCGAAATGTTTTTTTGGGTCGCAATTTCAAATTAACGAGGTTTTACTGTAGTAAATTGAATATTATTAAAAACAAGGTCCTTTTTGCAAATAATTATTGTTTTCCACGTCACGGAAATGTGGCCCTAGGAGGTTATGATGTCAACTGCGTATCTGTTTATATTAATGAGTTTATCGAAACGTAAGAGGAGAAAAAAGAGGAGAATGCGAAATTCTTTACTGCAAAGAAAAAGAAGGACGGACATTCTATGCAATCTTCGATCGATACAGCTCGATGAGTTCAAGAACAATTTCGTTTCCCCACACTGTCATCTTGACAGATACAGCGCATGCGTATTCACTTGTAAACATACCACGTGGTACTGACGCTCCACGGAATGTTGCAGTGAGTACGCTCGGGTACCGTGCGCATGGCAACGTTGCCACGGCACGTAGAAATGCCGCGCTATGTTGTGCGCGCCGTCGCGGAACAGTGCACGACGTTGCAACGTCACGTAGACTCTGTGCCACGCGTGCTGTTGAGGGACAATTTGTCCCCTAGTGAATACATGGCTTAATAGTTGATGAATTTGACACGACGGCACGACCGGGTCGCGGCGGCCAGAAATCGGCGTCAAAATAATTAATCAACTTCTGCAGAGTGACAGACCAATATCAAAAATCCTCAAAGTCTAAAAATTCTCTATACATCGCTAGTACGAAGTATATTGGAATATTCGTCAGTTATTTGGTCACCTTATTACACAACACATATTACGAGAATCGAGAGAGTGCAGAAAAAGTTTCTACGTATTTTGTCATACAAAGCTGGTCAACACAATAACCTTCACAGCTACGAAGATCGACTTGCCTTTTTCAAGATGCACAAACTTGAGTCCCGACGAAAAATATCCGATCTCATTGTGCTACACAACATTCTCAGCGGAGCTATTGATTCTCTCTGTCTATCTGATATAAATTTGCATGTTAAACCCCGTATAAGAAACCCTGAGTTCTTCAGAATAAGTCAGCACACTAATAATGTCGGTTACTTTTCTCCCATTACAAGGTTGTGTCGCACATATAATTTGTATTGTGCCGACCCTAACATTGATGCTGATATTCTTGCAGACACGTTATCTTCGTTCAAAAACTCACTCATACACAACATCCATTTTCTAAACGACGACATGAACCTATAGATCATTAAATACTAATCGCACTACACTCAAACACAAATATATAATATACATAAATGTACATGTGAAATATAATTAATTACAAAAATACATGTTACTAGAGCATGCCGAAGACACTTGTAATTGGGATAATGGGCATAGTCTTCACTACAATGTTTATTATCTGAGTGTCATGTACCCATTATCCTGTTAGTGTCTCTAATAAATAAAAAAAAAAAAAAAAAAAAGGTGATCTGTTTTTCGGAGAAAACTAGAGTAGCTCCGCTGCAGACTCACCAAAGTAGCGAACATATTCGAATCAACGCTTGGACTATTGTCTTCCTGCGCGCCTTTAAATAAGCGGTGTGATGAAATTAGCACGGAATGGGCGCGTGTTGGTGAATTTTCGCCAGTATTTTTTCTCTTCCGCGCTCGCTGATGCTGTATTGTGTCTCGTCGGCGCTGACCGACTTCCGAGCTTCCCTGGCGCCACGGCGCTGGCCGCTGGCGCCGGCCCTCGGTAGTTGGCATGGAGCTCCGGTGGACCTGGCCAAAAATGCTGAGCAAACTGCCTCGACGGATGCTTCACGCGCGCCTCGAGGCTGGCTGGAGCCGCTTTCTCGACTGCGCTAATGTCTGCCACCTTCCAACATATTTAATACGTATTATGGATGACTAACATGCTTAATTAATACAGAAGAATCTCGTACATTAATGTTGTTTTATTCATACATACATGGCAGGCTGGCATTAGACTGAGACGAGTGGAGGGAAATTATTGAGGAGGCCAAGACCCACCAAGGGTTGTAGTGCCAAGAATGATGATGATGATTCATACATACATAGTCACCATGGTTATGCGTACACTTCTTCCAGCGGTCCCGCCATTGTTAGGGAAACATTTCTGTGACTCATCTTTTGCCTTAGCGTTCCGCATGTCTTCTCTTGATTCAAGTCGGGTCCCTTTCAACGTCGTTTTTAACATAGAGAATAACAAAAATCATACGCAGCCATATCGAGTAAGAAGTGCATGACACACGAGGAATGCTATGTTTACCCAAAAAAGCCTGCCCGGATGCGAAGAGTGGGCGAGCGCACCATTGCGAGGGAGCTGCCGACATGTCGCCACCGACAAGTCCGGCCGTTTGCGTCTCGCAGCATCCCGAGCAACGAAGGACCTCGAGGGGAAAGATTTTTGCGGTCCTTTTTAATAACATTTTCTTTAAGGTACAGATACACATGCTTATTAGTGGCATGCTAACGAGCATGCCACTAATAAGCTTGCCCTAACAACTGTACACACTTGCTCATTACTGGCATGCTTATTAGTGGCATGCTCGTGAATAAGCATGCCCAAAGCTAACAATCAAACACACATGCTTATTAGTGGCATGCTCTTGTCGTAGAATAGAGACGCTCTTGTTAAAAATGGAAACTTTGCAAACTGAAATAGAAAATTCAAGTGAACCAATAAATCAAAAAAGTTCCCGGGTTTCCATCCGCACATTTTTGATTTTAGTGTTTATCATTTTTATTGTAAGATTTGAATCATCCACGCCTATTAATAAAGTTTCATAAACATTATTTCTCTCTATATTATTTTTACACAACGGTGACCGAGTATTCCACAGACATTCGTGATTCCTACGTCACGAAAAGTAATGTTTTATCATCTCCCCAACGCGCCATATTTGTTTCATCTGTCGCGGACTGAGAAGATCGCATTGACAATACCTACTAGCCGCGAAGCCCGCGAATGACATGAGCATGCTCATAATAAGCAAGCCTGTTCACACATGCTCCAAAGATACCCCTTCTCCGTGGTGAATGACAGTGGCATGCTCATTACTAGCAATGTGCGTACACACATGCCACTAATAAACGAGGCCTATACTGCGCATGCTCACGTGCCACTAAATAAGCATGTGTATCTGTAGCTTTACTCCTCAATTGTCAGTGTGTAACATTAATTGCAGTGTCATTCTCTTCTTCAAATTTCTCAACCTTGAGTGTTCTATAACAAGTTATTCCGTTAACTGTAGTTATGGTCAAAGCGTTATTTCAACCGGTTACATACGGCACAGTTGTTTGAGATTTGCAACAGATTGGTAACTGAAAAATCAATTAACAATCATTGATACAAACGGATACAAATCTCAAATAATTATATGTTTTTACGTTCTACTTTAATGTCAGCATAATGGGATTATTAATTAAGTCAGGGTAATTAAAAGCCTTATTGATAATCTGTATATTAAATATAACCTACAGAATTTTTCTCACATCGTAATCGCTTCATTATTTTATAGCTCACTATTCCAACCCAACCTAACATTGGAAATAGCGTCAGCAAAATGCCTTTTTGTACTTGTTCTTCATACACTAGTTAAATAATATACAGGGTTATTTGGTCCTCGCAGGACTATTATATTCCCGCCTTGATTATGAGTCGAAAATGTTCAAGCAATCATGATCAAATGTCAATAGTCGTGGAGATTTTTTTTTTAATATTTCTGACTTCTTTTTTGTAAAACGTTGGACTATCATTACAGTAACTTACATCTATTACGAAAAGTTCATTCCCTCGACGAGTGGATTTTCCGTAGTCGATATGAGTTAATGTAATAATAGTCTAACGGAGATATGCGATGTCGCATATCTTCGTAATCATTGATATTTAGGTCATGACTGTTTGAACATTTTCGACTTATAATCAATGTAGGAATATACTCATGCGAGGTTATTAGCATTTTCCAAATAACCCTGTATATATAACATAAGTGGTTCGGCTACTGGCTTATTAAGTTAGTATTCAATTTTGCGAGTAGTTTTTAATCTGATGAAATAATTTCATTACCAAAGTTCCCGAACGATTTACCAGTCAATTGCCGTAATTAGCAGAATATTAAAAACTGGTAATGAATTTGGATATATGGTTGATGTTTTCAATGACAGTCTAGTGAATATAATGTTTATATTTAAAGAGACAATACTAACTGCTGTTAATATATACGTGTAATGATGTGTAATATATATTATTTTATACACATTACTGCTCTCAGTGGCGTGCAGTGGGAACAAGAAGCATGACTTTTATTTAACCGTATATTTGCGAAAAAAATATCGAAATTAAATATTTATGTGGCAGAATATTATGAAATATTAAAATCTCAATAATATGTTTATTATTGTGATAAGAATATTGCGAGACATATCTCTGGTTTCTGTTTTTTTTTTTTTTTAAATATATGCTTAGAAAAAAGTCACGCTTCTTGTTCCCGCTGCACGCCCCTGGTATTTTATATTTTTTATGAATTTTATATTTTAAATTTTTATACTCATATTTTAATGCTTATACATGTACCTACTTTATATTAATATATTTAATATTTTACTGCTTATTTGTGATATTGTTTAATGTATATACTTTTTGGATGGGCGTATATGGACTAGTTGAATTCGTAGACGGTGGACGGCGGACGGTGGACGATTCGAGATTCAACGTAATGCAAAGCAACAAGCGAGAGCAAGACTAAACGTCTCCGTTTATTTCTCTCTCATCTCTCGCTGTCGACTTGTAGACGCCATAGACGGCTTTTTCGTAATCGATTTGAGTTAGTGTAGTGATAGTCCAACGTTTTACAAAAAATAAGTCGGACATATTGAAAAAATTCAAACTTTGATGTCGCATATTTCCATAACTATTGATATTAGGTCATGATAGCTTTCGACTCATAATCAAGGCAGGAATATAGTCCTGCGAGGTTATTAATGTTTTACAAATAACCCTGTACACATGTAATGATGTGTACCTAATATATTTTTTTATACACACATTACTGCTTTGTACTTTATATTTTTAATTTTTATACTCATATTTTAATGCTTATATCCGATATTTTCACTGCTTATATATGTAGTTTATATTTATATTTTACTGCTTACACCTGAAATTGTTGTGTATACCTACTTCTTTCTTTATTATATATAGAAAGACGTATATAAAACAATATGTAAAAGCCGTATAATGTGCGTAAACAAATAAATAATAGAATATTTCTTTTTACATACAAGCACAAGTAGCGGTTTTACTTTCCCCGAAAATTCCTTCGAACTTCTTTAAATTTTAAAAATTAACGTAATAAACATAGCCAACGGTTGAGCCGTCGAGCAGCGTCGCGTCGAGCCGTAGACAGTTGACCATCGTCTCGATGTTTAGATAGAACGTCCGCGACGTCCGCGTAACGAAGTTGACGCGTCAACTAGTTGACGAATTCAACTAGTTGACCGTCTCGTCGATGGACGGACGTGGACGGTCTCGTCTCGTCGACGGTAAATTCAAATTCAAATTCAAATTCAAATGTTTATTCAATGTTCAATGTTACAAATGTTTACAGTGTTTACAAAATTTAACGAAGCTTTTTTCATTGTTGTTGAGTGTCTTGGCAGCAAGTAAACACTAAATTGATTTGACGCCCTGCCTGCTACACTAGTAATTTACTGTATTATAGCAGACAGTGCTCTTCCAGTAGTATAATGTTCAAGAATATTTATTATTTATATAACATTTGTGAATAAATCTTATTGCCAATTAAAATTAAGTAATAGTAATAATTAAATGTTTACAATTTAATAATGGTGTTAATTAATTATATTATAGACAAAGGAAAAAAAATGATCTGAATAGGATATTAATAAAATAAAATAAAATAAAACAATTAAAAGTATTTAAAAAGATGACAGTAACAGTAAGACAGTAAGTGAAAAAAATGATCTGAATAGGATATTAATAAAATAAAATAAAATAAAACAATTAAAAGTATTTAAAAAGATGACAGTAACAGTAAGACAGTAAGTGAAAAAAATGATCTGAATAGGATATTAATAAAATAAAATAAAATAAAACAATTAAAAGTATTTAAAAAGATGACAGTAACAGTAAGACAGTAAGTGAAAAAAATGATCTGAATAGGATATTAATAAAATAAAATAAAATAAAACAATTAAAAGTATTTAAAAAGATGACAGTAACAGTAAGACAGTAAGTGAAAAAAAAGATCTGAATAGGATATTAATAAAATAAAATAAAATAAAACAATTAAAAGTATTTAAAAAGATGACAGTAACAGTAAGACAGTAAGTGAAAAAAAATGATCTGAATAGGATATTAATAAAATAAAATAAAACAATTAAAAGTATTTAAAAAGATGACAGTAACAGTAAGACAGTAAGTGAAAAAAATGATCTGAATAGGATATTAATAAAATAAAATAAAATAAAACAATTAAAAGTATTTAAAAAGATGACAGTAACAGTAAGACAGTAAGTGACAGTAAATGTTCTTGTAGGAATAGTATATTTTAAATTTAGTTTATATGATGGCTTTTAATAGGTTTTGGGCATGCTTCCTTCCCTTTTCATGCAGCCAGAGTTTCACTTTAGAAGAAAAATACGCGAGACTATGGCTACATGTTTTAAGTTTAGTGTTAAGAGTATTGAATGTTTTTGGTGCTTGGAAGAGGTGAAATCTTTGTGAAAAAGTTTTTTTGAATTTTGGTACAAGATAGTTGCAGTTCACCTGTGCCCTTGTTGAATGTGAGTGAGTTATTTGTTGGTGATCTTGTTTATGTCGGAAAAAATATTTTAAAGTGTTGAGTAAATATGTTTGATTGATGTCCAGGACGTGACATTCTCTGAAAAGTTCTTCTGAAGGAAAACGAAATGGCTTTTTATGAAGAACTCTCAATACCATTTTCTGGGCTTTGCTTAATGAATCTAATATAGTACAAGCTGCACCACCCCAACTGACAGTTGCATAATTAATGAGTGAGTGACACTGTGCATAGTATACTATTCTTCTTGTCGATGCGTCGAGTACATCTCTAATTTCTTTGAAAAAATAAACAAGCTTTCTTATTCGGATTGTAAGATTCAAAATATGTTTTATCCAGTTTAGATGCTGGTCTATGTACACACCTAGATATCGTATATCTTCCGTTGTCTGCAGATTAGTACAATCACAGGGTTTATCTTTTGATTGACATGTGTGAATCAGTAGATTTTTGGGCTGCTTTATTACTGTTCTTTTACTGATGGAGAAACACATGTATTTTGTCTTTGAAGCATTTACTGTTAGTAGATTTTTTTCAAGCCATGATGTTATTCGATTCAATCCACTTTGTGCCTTTTTTAAAACATCTTCCCAGGAATCATCTTGAAAAAGAAGCACTGTGTCATCTGCGAAAGAAATTATTTTACCGTTTTCTAAATTGGAGTTACACATTTCATTGACATATATGAGGAAGAGCGTGGGTCCCAAAACACTTCCTTGAGGTACTCCATATGATGTTTTATGGAGGTAGCTGCAGTGATCGCCCGATTTAACTACCTGAACCCTGTTATTTAGATAATCTTCAAACCACGCCAAAGCCGTCCCCCTTATTCCCAAAGCTGATAACTTGTGCAGCAGCAGTGGATGAGACACCGTATCGAAAGCTTTGGCTAGGTCCAAAAATATACCAATACAACGTTTGTCTTTATCTAATTGTGTAACTAAGAATTCCGTTAGTTGACATATTGCATCTTCTGTTGAGAGTTTTGATTGGAACCCGTATTGATTGTTGGAGATTATTTTGTGAATATCCAGGTATTTTAAAAGACGTACTTAAACTATCTTCTCTAAGATTTTAGAAAAAACACTTAGGAGCGATATAGGTCTATAGTGGCTCGGATTACGGGGATCACCACCCTTGAATATTGGACAGATTCTAGCCAGTTTTAGTGCATTTGGAAAAATACCCGTTGAGAGACTTTGATTGAATATATAACAAAGAGGCTTACTTAATTGGTCTTTATTATACTTCACTACTTTTGCTGTTACCTCATCGTTTCCAGGGGCACTGTTAGACTTTAGGTTACTAATAATTGCAGCAATTTCATGAATTGAGGTTGGAGCAAAGAAAAATGAATATGGATTTGCTGAATTTAAATTTGTTTTAAGGTTTTCTTCAGTAGTTTTTAGACGAGACAAAATATTTTGTGCTAAATTTTTACCAAGCGAAGCGAAATGCCCGTTTACATTATCTAGCACTTCAGTAATGGCCTTATCCTCAGTAGCATGATTTTTATTTGGAATCAGCATATCACATATATCATTGCTTCTAGTATTTTGTGTAGAAGTCATTTCTCTTATAATTTCCCATGTTTTCTTTGCATCACGTTGATTTTCTTTTATAATATTTTTGTAATATAAGTGTTTAGCGGATTTGACCGCTCTATTACAAATATTTCTATACTGTTTGTAAAAGTTTTGTAAGCCGACATTTAGAGGGTTAAGTTTAGACTGTTTGTGTAACACATCTCTCTTATTTATGCAGTTAACTAAACTTTCAGTTATCCAAGATTTCTTAATTTTTTTCCTCGATTTATTAGATATATGTTCTTGATTTTTTTTTAATGTGGCTTTGAAGAATATACAGGAATTTTGAATATGATGTATTAGCATCATTAGTCTCGTATACTGGTAACCAAGTTTCTTTTTCCAAGTCTTTTTTTAGCATTTCAAAATTTAGTTTGTGTCGGGGTTTTGTATAAGGTTTTGTATTTATTTTTTGTGTTCCAATATCAATCATACTGGAAAGTGATCCGTGATAGTAGTTTCACATACAATTCCTTTCACCAAGAATTTGCTTTTAACCATAATATGGTCTAAACATGCGTTACCTCTTGTTGGGTTGTTGATGGCAGGAACGAAACCTTGTTCAGCTAACATGGATAGGTATTCAGATGCGTTTGTGATGGGAGTACTTGCAGTTATGTCAATGTTTATGTCACCTGCAATGATCATTGTTGGGTTTTTGGCCATTGTGAGTAGCTCTTCAGAAAGAGAATTTGTGAATTCATACGCATTTTGGAAGGACGGTGGTCGATAAATCCCATATATGTAGGTACCCTTACACAAATTAATTTTTAAACAATTGGCGTCACTTATATCTGGTTCACTTACTTCGACATTTAGATTTGCTTTAATGTATGTTACAACACCGTCATTTTGGTTATAATGTTTGGAGGTTTTATGCCCGGTGTATCCTGGTATCGTCTGTATTGTGTCTTTATCTTTTAACCAGCATTCCGTAAGAATAATGATTTGAAAGTCTATATTTAGACGATGCAGTAGTACAAGAAGTTCGTCAAAATTATGATTTATGCTTCGTATGTTCATATTTAGAATCTTAAGTGTGCTAGTGCCTCTACAAAAATGTTGTTTACAGTTTTCTGGTTGGTCCACAGTTTTAGTGGTAATTGGTTCAAAGGAATCTATTTGGTTTACCAGATCAATTATATTAGCCATTCCATATCTTTCTGTAGTAAATTTGGATGATTTTTTTGTTACACCAACATTCTGTACAGGTAAATATATCCGAATCATATTGTGTGCATGTTTCAGGTAAGGGGACTATTATAGTTTGCGAAAGAGCGAATGCCTCTATATCTACCGCGAGATTATTAATATTCATCTTTGTCACTCTGATGTCATGGGTACCGATCTGTAAGCTTTTAAAGTGAAAAGGTTTCATTAAGAGTTGGTAGTAAATACCTACATATTTGCAATGTACATGATTGTTACAGGATGCGGGTATATAGGGTAAGTTCATTTTACAGGAGTAGAATTGAATTAAGATATTGCTTTAACTTATTTTTGAAAGAATATTTTGCTATGTAAGTGAAATGATAATGGTTTATTATGAACTGTATTACCTAGGTATATTGTGGTATTACTATCAAGGTAGGTATATATTTTATAAAAAGTATGTGTTGGAAACAAAAATAAAAAGAAGTTTAAAAATGTTTTATGATTGCTTAGAATGATCTTATTGTCGAGTGTGTATCTTTTCAGTTGATATATAATGTTTTTAAATGCGTCAGTGTAATTATGTGTTATTTGACACGACAGAGGAAAGTAATTCAGTATGGTTTTTAG